>JXWZ01013726.1:0-15995 GCA_000956215.1 Anopheles farauti No. 4 | reverse complement strand
TTTACGATGCAGATACGTACAGGTAGCCGGGATGGAACGTTTGACGGTGAAAAGATGTCCGTGCGGTGCCATGGGCAATCATAATCCGATATTACCGACTCGCAAACAACCAAACGGGCGGCTACATGGCGGGCTTCGAGTACGGTGGTAAGAGGATTGATTTGTAGTGTTTAAAAATCACGCATGTAAGGTTAGTTTAACGCACACGACTGTGAAGCAGTACTATATGTAAAGCTTTAACTGAACTCCATGAGATATCGTATTGTGCGTTTAGAATCCTTATGATAGCGTTTGCTTGAAAAAGTACTTTAATTACGCATGATGTTTAACTGATTTTAATAATTTAAATATTATGACTTTAATTGCACATGATTGCCTAAACGCTTTGATCAATTTAGGCAAACGATGAATTAACAACATCATAAACAAATTTATGAAAATTAACATTTATAACTCTCATTTGAATGAAGTTAAAAAAGAAAATATTGGATTGAATATTGGGTTTACATACTTAAAGGTGAAAAATAAAAGTAAGTATATCCGTTTTTTCGCCATCGTATGGAGTGCGTTCTTTTGGACGGTTCAAGCTATTTCACGCCTGAATATTTGCAATGCAATACATTTTTTGCCATTTTTAAACCTATCGTCGAATGACCCGTAAAATTGTAATTAAAATTTGAATAAAAAAAAAACAATATTTTAACCATAGTAGGCACAGTAGGCAAAATAGTCGAAAAATAAGAGACATCATTTTTTTTTAAATATTTGCTTTCGAGCAAAGAATTAGCGAACATTTTCACTCAGTTATATGTCATTTATGTTCATAATTCTACAAACATTATGCATTTCAAAATCATGTCAAAATTCGTTTGCCAATTTGAACTTAAACAGAAAACTCTAAGTAAACATAACGTAAGCTGTAAAACCAACCATTCGAAACCCCCTTTGCACGCCGTGTTCGCGTTAACAACGGGTTTGCTTCATTCATCGTCGTGCAATAAAAACCAATACAAATTCACCCGAACAGATCAAGTCGAAAGTCTAAATTTAAACATCACAGTCGTGCTGCCGAGCCCAAACCGTTGTTTCCTGATAACCCGCAACCAAACCTTGGTGAAGCCAATGTACTGTCCGGAAACCGAGCGACCGTTCCGAGACGAGGGTTAATTTCATGGAATTTCAACCGCCGGAAAATCCTCGCACAGTGTACCGCTTCGTCCGCCCGTGCAAATGTAGCGTGTCCTCCCACCCTGCCCGGTGTGCAAAGTCAGCTTGCAAACAAAGTCAACGACGAGCAACCCGGTAATCAAACCCAACCCCATCAATCGGGGACGAGAGGATACACAACTATCCGGACGCGGACACGGAACGCATCAGCGCCGCACCGGGGCGGATTTGTTTGCTCGTGGTTCAACATTACAAGCGTTAAGCAAACCGATCTGGACGGGCAAGAAGGAGGACCAGTTCGATGCCGCGTGCGATGAAGGAAGAACGAAAAGAAACTCGCAAAGGATATTGACTCAGGCAGGAGGCAGGGGATACAATTCGAATTCGCCTGGGTGGACCGTGTGGTGGGTTTGTGGTTTTGTAGTGGAACACCCATCGGGCCACAGCTGCTGGCAGGGGAAAAGATGCACCAGGGAATGAAATTTTAATTACCACAAAAGCCAGCGGAAGCCACAGATGGCAAATAAATCATGCCCGCGGTTCGGACCATACATTCGGATCCTTTTGTGTTTTTTTTCTTCTTCTTCTGTTTTCTATTTTTCTTTCACTCTGTCCACTGGCGTTCGATGTGGGTTCGGTTGGTTGGAATTTTTTGCGATATTTTCTTTTTTATTTTTTGCACCAAAACACTGACCAGTTCAGCTACAGTTCCCTCCCGAGGGACCAATCGATTGCGCTTGCGATGCATTACGATAATTGAATTTTCCTACCGGGGACGTTTCCTGCTCCCTTCACCCCAGCTCCCAGCCCAGACCCGGTGAACATTTTAATTTCCAAACGCGTCAAACGAGATGATAAGTGGCTTGGTGCAACCCGTCCGGGGTGTGGAAAACAAAGAAAGGGTAAAAGGCAAGAAAATCCCGTACCAACCCGGCCACGGACGTTCCGCACGATCGATTACGAGCGATAAAATATGATCAATTAAAAATGTTCGCATCGGGAGCCACTATAAATTTGCCGTTCCGTGCGGCGGGAATGCGCCAACAAATATAAAATGGCTGCCCGATTTCTTCTTCTCCTTTGAGCTTTGAGAGCAGCAAAACAATATTCAACAGAAGAAAAAAAAACTCACACACCGGAGAGCCAAAAATTCACATCACTCCCAAAACAAAAGGTCACAGTAATGGTGGAACGGGAAATGAACACGTGCCGGACGGACCGGGCACGAGCGTTCCGGAATGTTATGGCTCAAGTTATTCTTTTTTTTTTTTGGCTTATTTTTTTGCTTCATTTTCTTCAGCTCTCAAACACTTTTTCATGCAGGCAACCGGCAACCTCAGTAACCTCAAAGGACAAAAGGGTTTTCTGAACTACCACGGGTGGTTGACATTCATTGTGGGAAAGCGGTGAGCGGCTGAGCTGATTAATTACAAGCGCCGACCGGTCGAGATGGGGGATGGTTGCGCCCACGGTGGCGAACGGGTGGAAACCCGGCGACCATAAATTAAAATGGGTTCGCTGTGCTCCGGTTCCGGTTCGCCGGACTAACAAAAGAGTGCAATTTTTTTTTGTCTGGATCTTTTCACTTCAACTGCTTCTACGGACAGTCACACACACACACACAGACAGGAAGTCATCTAAAACGAGTCGGAGACAGACGCACTCACCTACACACCGGTGGTTGACCATTTTAAATCCTTTGTAGCACGAGCAGACGACGGTGGTGCGATTTAAGCTGCCGGTGGTGGAGCCCTCCGGCACCCGGTGGCAAGCCTGCGGACACCGGTGGTCCTTCCCGCACGGACCGACCGGGGATTGGGACTTAATCCGCACACAAGCCGGCCTCTTACCGATCCAGCGCGACTTACGGCAGACCAGATTGGCGTTGGCGACGGCACCGGTCGACGTCACGGGCGCCCGGTTCGATCCACCATCCTTCGGACCGATCCGCAGCCGGTACCCCATCCGACAATGGTATTCCGCCTCCAGGAACGAGTGCTCCAGACCGTACAGATCGTTGCTGCGTGGAAAGAAGAACGGAAAAGCGACCGGGTCACGCGCAAGGCGCACAAAATCACATGCACATGCCCGCAACTCACCGCAAATATTTGATGTCACCGTTGGCGATCGGCGGGGCCGGGATGAAGTCATCCCTCATGCAGGACAGATCGCCCGCAATGATGACGCGCGCCACCGACACCGACTCCGTGCCCTTGTGATCGTCCACCGGGAAGGTGACACTGGTGCTGGCGCTGGACACGGTCACACCGGACGGTGGCGGTGGTGGAAACTTTGCCCCGACTGGGATTGACCGAGCAAAGCCGGATGAACGTCAAATCCGCGCGCAAACCACGTGGACGGGCCGGTAAATGAACGGAGAAAAAAGAGAAGGGGAAACGAAATGCGAGATTAGTGTTACGTGCGGTGGAGATAAGTCTTTGACTCGGATCGGAAGGGTATTTTTGGTTGCCTGAAAAAAAAGAGAAACCCACTCGCAGAGCGGATTATTGGTTCGATTTTGCTGTTTCGTTACGCTATCTGTTCATTAGCTGTTGAACAATATTAGAATCCTCACAAAAAAAGAATAAAAGGAACATGTTATGTTGATGTTTTGTTAGATATGCTTCTCTGTTATTTAAATTCTAATAGAATAATGAATAATATTTTGTACAACTTTATTATGTTTATTCAACCATGGTCCTATTTTTTAAATAGTATTTCATTTTAACTCTTTATTTAATGTATAATATAGTACTAATACAAATTATTTTACCAATTATTTATATTGTACCAATATATTTTAAAGCCTTAAAAGAGCTCAATAAACATTGCATAATTTTAGGTGTTCATTTTTTTAGTTTCTACTGTGTTTTTAAGGGCTGAAATAATAGATTATCATAATAAACCAATCAAATATACTACGAGTTTTATTTGAAATTGTTTCAGAAAAATACGTCCTTGACGCCCGAACCATAATTTCCATCACAATTCAATCTATCCAAATGTTATACAAATTACACAACCTCTCGCCAACACGTTCCCACGACACTGGTTTTGATGGGATAAAGTGCGCTTTCGCTCGTTGCCGCTCATCCGGTTTCCGGCGAGAGGAAACACCACCATCGAACACTCACCTTTCTGTAATTGTTTCCGCTGTTGCTGCTGTTTGTCGCGCTTTTTCCACTTGTTGGTGGGCGAACGTTGCTGCTGCTGGCCATCGTCGTCCGGTCGATCGCTACCCACGCCCCCAAACATCGCCAGGTGTCCGTCGCCGACCAGCACGGGCGGTGGAGGAAATCCGGAAACCGCCGGTCCAGATCGACGCGGTAAAAGGTCGGTGCCGCTGGAAGGTGACGGAGGCATTGTCGTTTCCTTCCACACGTCCACCATCTCCACCTCGCTCGCGTCCATCCGCGCGGAAGCGAACGCTTTGTTCGATTGGTAGTTTTCCTTCGGGCTTGGAGCGGATCGGTTTCGAAGGTCCTTTGCTTTGCCGAGCGACTCCAGCGCCCACGGACCGTCGTCGGCTGCACCGTTCGTAAGGCCCTCGATAAGCCCGGCATCCGGTCGACCGTTCTCATCCACCGGTACGCCGACCAGCGTCACCGGAAGCAGCTTGATCTTCTTGTGCTTCTTGTGCTTTTTGTGTCCTTTTCGTCGGCGTCCCTTTTTGCCGGTGCGCTGCGGCGCGTTCCGCACATCCGCTCCGTCGTCACCAACGGCCTCGGGTAGCATGATTTGACTGCCATGGAATCGGTCGCTAGGGTTCGGAAATGAAATGTTGAAAATTAAATTTAATGTACATGGTACGCGGCAGAAACTCGAATGCGAATCGGGAAAGACCGGGGCGCCAAAAAAACGCCCAAAACGAGGCGAGCTTAAACAAAAGCCCTTCCTAAAGGAAACCCGAATGAAACCCACCGAAAACTCTATTCGGTCCTATTCAAACAACCGCCCTCCGCTCTTCACCGTTCACGTTACCGCGCAGGTGCTTGCTTCAATCCGAAAGACAGCTTCACGTTCGCCTGTAGATTCAAAGGCTTTACATGGATTTCCTATTTGCGAAAGGACTGCAAGCGGGAAATGGGGAGGGGCGTGGAATGAGCTGTCGGATATTCGCCTTCGCCTCCACGAGCACACCGTGCGGCAGGAAGTACGCATTTCAAAGCAAACACCATGGCCCATGTTTCGGCGCGCTAAAGGTTCGTTATCAGCTCAAATGTCAACGAAAGTGAAAGAGGCTTTTGTGTATTGCTAGCTGGGTGATGCACACAAGATGGCTAGTGATGTTAAACGCACCTCCACAAAGATAGAACACGATAGTAGAGGTCGTATTTGTGTTTGAATATTAATACGTATAGATAAAGACAGTAAGAAAAGGTGAAGGGCTTACAAAGTTTCGCGCATATACTCAATCTTCTTTACTTTTACGCAATCAAAAACAGTGAGTTTAGAGGAACTTTTTTCAGGCGCATTCGAAAATTATGTTCACATTTTGCATACTTTTAGGCTCATGTAGAAAACTCATCGAATATTTTGGGCACCAGCGCGGTCTGAACTGAACGAAAACATGCCTACATTTAGGCTGGTTTCTGTTCTGCTATTCCTTTGTAAGTATATGACTATCCACTCGTCTATCGCTGTTTTATACTTTTTAATGCTTTTCATCGCAGCCAAAAGATGCTGCTTGATACGAAATGTTCCCAAATCGGTTTATAATCCTTTTTTATCTCATTTAAATGCCTACCTTTAACTCATTAAGCTCGCGAACGTGAATCATATACGATGTGCGTCCTTTGATGCTCTTTATAATTTGATTTATAATTCCTCTTTATAAGAAATTCATGACGAACGCAAACCATATGTCTTTTTGTTGAACATAGAAAAACTAACCTCCCGTCTCGGTGGGTAGAAAGCAATCTAGCACTGCGAGCAGGACACGGCAAACATGCACCCTGGTTAACCGCAAACTGCTGTCAACGACGCTGGTGTCAAACAAACTTATGTACGAGGGCTCGTGTGTATGCGTGCCGTTTGCTTGAATGATGTTAGAGCTAGACCAACATCCTTCCAGCGAACTTTCAGCTCGAAAACCTTGAAAACCGCAACGCACTGGTAAATCACTGAACCGCAGACGGTGAGCGGCGAAAGTTTATTTCATTTCATTTCGCATCAAATTAAACTCGAAATGAGATCATAAACCCGAACCCGGTGGCGGGACTGGTTAAGGAACGGGGCACGGGGAGTGGGTTAGGTGCTCAACCCTTGCCGTACGAGCCGTTCTAGCAGCAGAGGGCAAAGGCACCGTCAAATAGTTAGGGAACAAACTTTCGCACCTGTACCATTAACTTCCATTCGTTTCCTTCCAGCGCACGAGAGCACCGCCTCACCAAATGAACATCACCGGCACAGGGAAAGATAAATGACGACCGAACGTGACGTGAGGGCCGAGGTTCAGAAGGGTGTGTGTGTGAGAGTGTGTCAGCGGCTCCATCAAGGAGGGGGTTTATCGTGCCGTAAGGGATCAAAGGGATTCGTTCTAATTGGTTTCGTACGTGATTAAACCCTTCCTTCCTTCCTGTTTTCTTCCCGTCGCTTGTTGGCGGTTGAGGTGAGATCAGCAAGACACGTCAAATCACATCGCATCGGAAATTCCGTCGCGGATTGTGATAAACCCTTCGCTTTTAACTTCTCGCAGCCAACCACATCCGTACGGATTATCATTAGAACGTGATTATTGGGAAAGTTGCCTGATCCCGATGCCAACTTTGACACCTCCGCCACCTTACTTTCGCCGGGGTTGTTACGAGGGTGTCCGATCGAAAGCGTCTTTTGTTCGAAATCTCACCAGAGCAAAGTTAGAAAACTCGTATTGGAATTTTGGTGAACGACGACCGCTACAAAAATAATGTTTAAATTTGTGCTATGCTAATCTGTGTATTCTGTTCCAATTGCATACTCTAAGGCTGAAAATAAAAAAAACGCGCCTAAACGTATGCAGTACACAAAATAGCTTTCCTTAAATAACGAATAGTTAGCAAGTTATTAAACGAATTAACGAATGGGCAATTTTTCATATTTTATTCTTTCGATTTCACGAGTCAAAATAAATCTAACAAAATAAAAAAAATCCAACCCATAAACTCATCAAACTTTGAATAAAAAATAATCAAAATTTAATGTTGCTTCCCATCATGTTCCGGCCACGTCAGAAGAGATCGCAAACCTGCCATTGGCACGGAAAAGTACGTTCTTTATAAATACGTTCAACGCTCTGATGCGCTGACGTGTGCTTGTCCGTCACGCCCGCTTGCCGCACTCAAACTTCGTGGCAACAATACGTTCGCTTATTATTCCGCGTTCGAGAAACCTCCGGGAGATTAATTAATCCTTTCTACATCAGTAAACCCAGTGTAAATAAATGAATGGATTACACGAAATACCCCGAAACCGGTTACAGCTGCAGCTGACAGGCTCGCCAGTGTGGGGAAGCCTGAAACGGAATGCATCCCACCCACACATATCGTTACGGACACTTTACTTTAGCTCAATCACGCCCAGTTACTTCCCTCAGCGCATCCCACTCATGGAGCAGAAATGATGCTTTCGAATTCCAAAGCGATTCATCACCTTTGTTTGGGTTGGTGAGTTTAAAAAATCTTTTTTAACAAGAATTTTGACCACATCGATCATGTGCTAAAGTTCAAAGCGGCACATGTGGATGAAGCTCTCGGCTTGGAAATTAAAAATTAAGCTTATTTTACTGCTCACGGATTGTGTAATCGATCGTTTTCGTATCCCTTTCCAGGAGCTGCTCATTGCAAAAATGTTTTCAAGAAGTTCATCACATACGTCTCCGGCATTTTCTACCAAGCTACAATGTTCACCTACCGATTCAGATGCTCCAGCAGATCGTTCTCCTCGCGCAGCCGTTCCTCGGTCAGGTTGCTAACAAGCAGCACCTCCTCCGTGATCCTCGCCTCCAGCCCGCCGTCACCGGCTGCCGCCCGTGCCTTATAATTATTTGTAAGAACATTATCGCTAAAAATATCCTCTCGCTTCTGTCGTCCGGGCGCCTCGTGTGCCGCACGCTGCTGCAGTTTGCCGTGGATTTTATTGTCTACTAATTGTGCTGGCTCAGCTCGCAACCGGAGATCCGAGGTGGCCGATGGCGTTCTCGTCGTATCGTTCGCGTTTCGGTCCGTGCTGGATGCTGCCCCGGTGGAGCCGGATACTGATGATGATGATGATGATGATGATGACGATGACGATAATTGATGATTATTAGCGGTTGCCGAGCCTGGGGGAGGGAAATAAAAGGCAGAAGGAAAACGACATATAAGTATAGGCTGCTACGGTGCGATTAAACGGCATCGCCGTCAGCGTTCGTTTTGCGACCACCCGAAGGGTCCATCCAGCAAAACCAACCGACAAAACACCGGAAATAAAATGAAATACACATTTCGTAGTGGAAAATTGAGGGAACGGGGAAACAAAACCCTATGGTGTGGTGTAGTCTTAAGAGCACGGAAAAGCTGCAGAAACTATACCGTACGTTAATAATTTCCCAAGCTCACCAACGGTAACTTTGATGCCTCCATTCCTATTCCTATCTAGTATGAGTAGTGCTGTCAACGCACACCAACAACCTCCCGCTCCGCTCACGTATGCCAACTAATTACGGTGATAAAATCGTTGAACGAAACTGCGACAACCGTGCGTTCAGGAGTCAAGAGACGAACTCAACAGTTACACTTTGCCCGTGGCATTCGTTTCGTACCAGTTTAATGAGGTCGGCCCGGTTTCCGATCCCTCCGTATCGCTGTCTCCGTCTCCTGTTGTTCTTTGTTAGCTTCATGGCGTGCAAATGGAACGGTGCGAATATGTAACCGTGACACGCAACGTCGCATTTGTGCTTCACATGCACCGATGCCGCCGTGCTTAATGCCTGCCCGTTGGCCAATTTGTTGTCCCCCTCTGGTTTAATTGATTTTTGCTGGTTGTTGATGACGCCACGGAAGCAATTTATCGTTAATGCTGCAGCGCTCATTTTACGTGGTGGAAAGAATTTCCTAAGTGCTAATGATCGTTTTTATTTTTAAGAGAATGAGAGTTAATTAAATGTAACTAAATGTGGCAAGCCCAAATAACTCCGGAAATGATACCATATTTATTGCATAAGACTGGCTTTTCGTAAAGTTTTATTTGCGATTTAAATAAAAGGTTACAAATTCATTGGAAAACCAGTGATGTGGTACAATTTGCATACTTTTAGTCACAATAATTCTATGTCAGCTCGAATACACTTTTTGCTCTAATGCAGTGTGTAAATAAATGAAAAATAATTTTTATTTCGAGCTCCATTCGAAGAAATCGGTATGCCTGTAAGAAAAAAAAATCGAACAAAAAATAATCTTCTCCAAGATTATAAATTAAGCCCTCATTCCATTGCACACTCAGACACACTAATGCGAAACGCGTGGCCCACTTAGGCATAAATGAAATTATCCTCATCAGACAGCAACAAAGCAGGCGCCCAACATAAGTATATTCCAAGGACAGTCGAGAAAATAAAAAAAATAAAACCTTAACTCCAACATGGCATAAATCACTCGTATACAACCCAACTCGCACCGTTCGAAGATCAAACGGCCCCGGCCCCACAGCATGGTATCGAGCGGGTGTTGCACCAACGCATGCTTACACATAATTATGTAAATATGTCGAATGTGTTTGCTACCGCCGAACGAGTTTGCCTTCGTTATTTTAATAATACAAAAGACCGAAAATTGAAAGAAACACCGGGCGCCTCCATTTGAGGTTGGTGTGAATTTGAAAACGAACTTGGTGTGTTTTTTTTTGTTGTTGCTTTCGATATATTCGATACAAAACAACAACAACTTCAACGCAACTTGATAGATATATCCAAAAAAATTGCTCATAAAAACAAGCACACGTGCGTCACAACAATACGTTATCAATTTCAAATCAAAACCATTCAAGCACGGTTCGTTAGCTCTATTGGCTTCACGTATTGGCTTCATTGCTCTTGTTTTTCAGCCCACGGCAAAGCAGCCCCTTAAAATAAACATAGAACATACCAGTGCACACACGCATGAGCCAGCTGAAAAATACATCAGAAAACCGCGTGCCAAAAAAGCAATCCAGCTATCAGCGCGTAACGACCACCTGCATTCAATAGCCAATTTTGGTTACCAATTTATGGATAATTCTAAATTATGACGAGATTATGAAGCGCGTAAATCGACCTCGATGGTTGAAGCCAAAAATGGAGCACGAAAAAGAGAAAGAGAGAAAACGCTCCCCCATTCCCGGGAGGCTTAGCTATGAGGTGTATAAATTGTGCGATTTTTTCCGGCATCAAAACCGCTCCCGAACCGGACCACCAAAACATAAATCGGCAGATGCTGAATCGAGAGATTTTATTCACTTAGTGCACAGTGTTTGCGGTGACGGTGGAAATAACCGCTTTTAGTGCCCATACCCATGCGCTCTGGTTCATCTCCTCCCCCTTCCCCGCTCCTCTTTTTGACCAGCAAAGGGAGAAAAATTCAATCCACTGAAAGGCGCGGGAATGTATGCTCGTAAAAGACTGTTAATGTGTCCCGCATGAATAGCTCTCTCTCTCTCTCTCTCACACTCACGCACACACTATGCCCATGCTGGAGATGATTTTTTCTATACTAGAATGTCGTTAAGTGTGTGTGTGTGAGTGAGCGCGATAAAAAAGTATTAAATTTTCCACATCGTTTTGAAACGGGATTATCTGCCATTGAACACCAGCATGGTATGTAAATTCTCATCGCTTCACATGACACTGATCCCGTTTGAAGGGAATTAATTGAAAAGCTCACGCAGACGATACCTTGTTTAGCGCTTTGAACAGATTGAAATGTTAACAGATGGTACAAGCGCAACGGATAATCATTTATTTAGCTGTAAAGTGACGCACGGTATCAAAGGGAGATGCGTATCGTACAGTTTGTTGTGCTGGTTGCATACTTTCCGGTTGGCAGAAGAGGTACCGATGCGGGATTAAATAATACATGATTATTATTTAAGTTTTTTAATATACAAACAGTTTAAAAATGATAGCTTATCTCAAATATGACACAGAAATACCTCATATTACGATGCATGAATATGGTACACTATACTTAAAATATTCTTTAGTAACAAACAGTTTATAATCATGCATATTGAATAACATAACTTTGGGCGTAGCAGCTTAAACTTATGATCTAGTGATGAAAATTACGTTATGATAAATACATTGAATCAATTCAAATGATTGGATAACTTTATATTAAGTTTTTTTTTATTTCCACCACAACCAGCTGTAAATAAAAAAAAAACAAAAACTATTCTTACAAATACAATTATTCTCGGTACAAGCACCCTTCATCTGCTCAAAACGTATGCAATATGCAAACATAACAACTTATTTACAATTAATTATAATAAATTATCGCAGGAAAAATGGTCCTGCTGGTTATAAAAAAAAATTATATGAGAAACTACATTCCCCGCTTTTTCTTCCTTATCCAATTCACTTACGATTCACAATCGTTTCTCTTCATTTGTGTCACCAAGGTCCGCTGCATCGGACACTGACAGGTAGAGAATTTAAAGTACAGCAAAACAAAAACGAACGTAATTTGTGATTGCCGCCCAAACCACTTACAAAAGAACTATCCGTTTCGTAGCACAATGACAACATTCTTTTGCAGGAATGGCAAAAACAATTTTTTTTTTTATTTTTGTTACTTTTTTGTAGGCATATTTCCGTGAGTTCACTTCACTAGCACACTTCGCTCCATTCTTTGCATTGTTCAACAATAGCAAACGAGGGTCAGACCGCGCAGTGTGTCTATTTGCAGTGTTCGCCACGATGGGAGTTGTCAACGGCAAAAATTTGAAATTCCAATGAAGCACAAAATCCTTGGACGTCGCCGAGTCCGGGTTTTGTCCGGTTAGTGGCAATCTTTTTTTTTTTTTTTTTTAGTTGTGTGTATCTCACCGTTACCAACCGCTACTAGCTAGGAATTTGTTACCGGTGTCGGTAAATCTACTTCTATGCAAAACAGCCCAAATCACGCAATGCCCAGACTTGTGCGCCTCTCTGGCGAGGAGAACCGGAACCGAAACGACCTGACTTGGCCGGACCGGCTTTTAACTGGCCCGAATGGTAATTTTGGATGTGTTGTACCGCCACGCCTGTGCCTGTTCATTTCCATTTCCATTTGCACGGAATTGTAATTCTTAGCATGGTTTACATCGTGGCAAAGAAAATCCCGCCCCACAACTCCCCCACCCCACGAGTACCCACAAATCATTTTTTTTCTCTCGCTCTCTCTCTAGCTCCCAACGTGACCACCACCATCGCTGCGAAGCACGACGCTGAACGATGCCAAGTTGTTGCCGACATCAGCAGAAATGATCGGCGTGTTATTAACTGTTTCCAATGACACGCACCACCGAGCGAGTCCGATGACTGATGGTGGTTGTGCGCGAACCCCGTCTGCACCCCGTTTGTCCTTTATCGCTTTGATCCCGGCACGGTCGGCCGGCTTCGGGGCGAAAAGGTACAGAGTGGACGGCGAAACACGGGCAGAAATTTATGAGTTTTGCGTGGCAATTTATCGTTGACTTATGGAAATTGCCAGCCGGTGATTAACAGCGGTATTTGCTGGTATTTGCCCGTTTGCCGACTCGGACAGGCTCATTAAGCAAGCTTTTCTCGTTAGTTACGGGTGAATGTACACCAGGAACGGTCCAACTGACCGGGCGGAAAGAATACGCTAAAACTGTGTGCACGAAGGGACTGCATCGAGCGCGAATGAGGACAAGCATATGTGTAAGTAAATGATGGGAGAGATTTGTATAGACTAAGACCCAATTTAGTACAAGCTGGCTGTCCTACCAGAAACGCTTCCTTTTCTTTAACCCTAGGTTTTATGAAGCGTTTTATGTAGATTGTATTCATTTATTAGTAATATCGCCATGGTTAAAATTACAATAATTTGTGCAAAAAAATCATTTTTGTCGCAAACAGCGTCTGAATGTTGGTTATAAAGATAAAAAAATATTGATGAAGCTGCTTCGTAAAAATTCCAATTTTAGCAAGCAAATTTAATTCCGAACACCTTTAAATACCATACAGACTTAAGGAAACTTGGGAAAGAATTCTAACTCATTAAATCTGTCTCGACCTTAAATCAGAAACAAAAAATGACAAAAAAAACTTTGGTATTTAAAATATATGAGCAAGTGTAAAGCACAGTGCATACTTTTAGGAGTAAACGATCCACATCATCCCTGAATCATGCCAGCTACACTGAAATTTATCAATTAAGTTACCCCGCTGCTCCAAGAATCCGACTTCGCATCAACTCTTTCCACTGTGAAATAATTCATTTTCAAGCGATTTTCAACTGAGCATGCTTCGTTTATTATTGTATGAGCTTGAAGAAACACGCCTCTCATTCAAACGACCATCAACTCGAGTGCGCTCGTGAACAGCTGTTTTACACGATGCTTCTCAGGACGCCGGCAAAAAGCAACCCGGCATCCATCCAGCAATGGGTAGCGCATGACGATTCCAAATGGGGTGCAAAGTGCACTGTTCTGCACGGGGCGATCATAAAGCAGAGCACGTTTCACGAGCGTCGAGCATGCTTCTGCTGCCCATAATGATGATGACATTTGCACCCGTATCAACGCGCTGTGGGCGTACAGTGTGGGGCGATGCAATTGGCGGAAATTTCTTTATTCGTCTCCACGCCCCATATCCTTCGCTGCATGGTGGATTGCAGCGCGCTCTCGCGACGGTTGACACAAATTCCCGACGCCTCTCGCCTCTCGGTGATGCACTTTTGCTACAGATGACATCAAAGAAATGATGCCACTCGTTTCGCTGCTGCCACTGTCGGTTTGCACGGGCAGCGTCGTTTCTTCATTATCTCGCTCCGTCGCTAAATGTTCGTTCCACGTCCGTTCCGCTACGAAGAAAACGCTTCGACCGGCCCATAGACCCATGCGATGATCCAAAACCCCATCATCCACACCGGTGTAGCAGCCAAAGATTCCGATGATTCGATTGCGATAAAATGCTACCGTGTCAGAGCGAATTCCAACCCATCCGGTTCGGAAACGGTCGCCCCGGACGACGGTAACGACGCTGCACGCAAGCAAACTGCTCACTGGTGGATCCTCTTTACGGTCGGTCGTCCTTCTTCGTCCATTTCATCCACTGGGTGCAAAATCCGGCACGCTCGCTCACCTCCGCCTCCAATGCGTGGGTTGTAGTGTTTGCGACGCCCGAAGATAAAAGGTGATAACGAGTCCAATCACATCGCTGCTGGGCGAAAGAGTAGCAACGATAGCAACAGCAGCAGCATCGGGTTCGGGTTGCATGACGCATCAAAAGAAGGCTCCCCTTTTGCGATCCCTTCCACGCGAGGCGCCGATCTGCTGAATCAGTGACGATCGTTAGCGTCATTAGAAAGTAGATAGCCCACTCTACAGTCGCTATGTTTTCCACTCCTCCACACTTGCACCGCGCTCGGCTCCGTTCTACCGAAAACATACTCCTTAATCAACGACCGCTTCTGCACGGTAAGACAGTGCGGTGGTATGTTTAACGTTGCTCGCTACGATTAACGCTCCACGCTTCAATCAATATGAAAACGAACTCACACAGGCCGTGTAAATATAGTTGATTTGTTTACCGGACGACGACGGCCGTTGTAGTGCTTGGGAATTTGTAGCATTAGCTGCGTACATTAAGCGTTACGACTATTCGGCTGTTTGTGTTAGGCAGCCATGTTTAATGCTTTGACTTGAAAATGGAACCTCAAAAAAAGCTCAATCCCGGTAATGGAAATTCAGTGTGTAAATATATTTCATACAAATTTCACCCCAAAATGTTTCAGCAATGTAGCAATGTTTAAATATGCTTTAAAGTAACTTCTCTAGTAACTTAAAATAAATTATTTATTGCTAAAAACCCGAATAAAACGAAACCTATTTCACTTTTCCTACCATGGTGAAAATAATACAAAAAATAAAATTTATTTTGTTCATAAAACGTTAACTGCACAGGATTGTAAATATATTAATATTTAAAAAAAATGTATATCAGCAATTATTGTACAAAATTTATTATTGTTTAGAGGAAAATATCATTTGAAAAAGCTTACCAATAAGATCTAGTATAAATCTTTCGTCTCTTTGAATCTTGAATAAAACAACATCAGTTTAACTGCACATTTAGTGCCTAATTAAAAAGAAAGAGCAGGTTCTAATTATAAAAAAATTAAGGCGCGTTATTACTCACTTCGACTTAAATAGTGTAATTTTTTTCAATAAAACCATGTTAAGGTTAAATCATAATTTTGGTAAAGATATACATTTATATTGTATTTTTCCAAAAATATCGTATTCAATTATAAAGGTAAAATTATTATTAAAAATTACAATAATTACATTCATAAAGCGCTACCCTATCGGAATGTTATAATTGTACATATTTCTACCATGTACAATCGAGTCTATGCTTCATTTTCCCGGTGCTCACACCTTCCTCACACTTACATCCCCATGCGCGAACGTGCCACGGACACTGAAGCCGACAATTAAATATTTCGAATTATGAAAAAGTGCAAATATACAAACAAAAACTCACCATGATCTATTGATCTCGCCAACTGGGGCTCCGCTAACAATGCGCGATAAAATAAAATTCCCTTTCCTACTAACACACACACACACACACACACACACACACACACACACACACACACAAA
>JXWZ01013723.1:0-10589 GCA_000956215.1 Anopheles farauti No. 4 | reverse complement strand
AATAAGTCAATAAATAATATTTATAAAATTTCATATGTGAATTTATTATTCAGGTTAAAATAAAAGGCATAAAATACAAATGTTGCTTACAATTTCAAATTATGTTTTGAGCAATTTATGTAAAATTCCGTTTTAATTTGGCATGATCTTTAAACCTATAATAAATAAAACCTAATAATACCAATACCGTCTTGATTTTGGCTACTTTTTGCTATTGTTTCTCTGAACTGTAAAATATGTTTAAAAGAGTAAAATCCAAATTATTGAAGAAAAAACTCAAAAAAATGAGAAAACGTTTAAATGAGTCGTAATCAAGAGCAGAAAATAAACGCGACTTTATGTTATAAGAAGGAAAGGATTGTTTATGTTTAACTTCAGCAAACAGTCAAAATGATTCCTTGATTTAGTTGCATGATACCAACCTCATTTTACGCGTATTTAAATACTGATTCGAAGGGAACCTCCCATGCGGGTGTCATTCATTTAAACAAGTGGCGTTTGTTTGTTCCTTTAAACGTCAACAGACATCTGCCTCTGCTGCTGCTAGTGGTTTACCGCGAAGAAGCACCCATAGCGCACCCAACGAAAACGCCATCATCGGGCTTCAACAATCAACAACGCACAACGTCCGCTATCGTCCGAAACGAGGCGACGAACGCCGTACGGTACACGTGACACCATCCCGTGCATCTTGTCGCAATTGTTGTTGCATCGGTTCCATCGGCAACGGCGCACAACAATGTACGAAACCGGGTGGGGGACATATGAAATTAAACAAAATCATATGGATCGTTTGGTGGTGCTCGGTTCGACCGCTCCGGCCTCAAGCTAGGACAACGGAGACACCACGAACAAGCTCCTTGCAACCGGTGGTTGTGCGAGCGTCGTAGGACCGTGACCGGGCACCCGAGCGCCGTGTGCCAAGAATAAAACGAAAATCCAATTAAAGCCACCACACTGTATCTTTCTTAATTATAGTTATAGCGCACCATGCGGGCGAGCAGACGACGAACCGGACGGTCGAGTCGTCGACGCTGGAAGGCACGATGACAGGACAATATGATGAAATGGAACGGATTGGATACATTATTATCCCTGTCGCTTTGCCGCTTTTACCGTGCTTTTCCGAAGCCGGGTGTTTGCGGGTACGAACAGATAGAAATTTAGTTCCATTGCATACATTCAGGCGTTGGGTGGCCGACACAACACTAGCACGATAAATTACGCCCAGAAATCGTCGTTTCAATATTGCCCTTTTGACCCGAAGGACTCGCAAGGAGTCTTTCCGGCACTTTCTTCTGCCACCGAAACCAAAACCGTGACACCTCGAAAGGATATTCAATTTATAAAGCTTATAAATGTTTTATAACCTTATGAGTGTTTCATTATAAGCCAGCTTGCGAAGCTCGCGTGGATTGTGCCGCCACCATCGTTTGTCTTCGTCTCACGCGCTACATCCCCGGAGCGCTTTCGGACGTTAATTGATGAAAAGCGAAGCGGAAGGCGCTCACAATAAAACCTCCAAATGTGTCACATTCGCTCGGCCCGGCTCGGTTTTGCCATTGTTCTTCGCACTTCGGGCCATGGGGTATTAATTTCATTGCAGACACTGCGCCCCGTCCCTGCGGCTGCCTGCTTTGAGCCAGCCGGTTTCGTCGTTTCGAACGGCGTTTAACGTCATCCGTCGTCGTCGTTGGAGCGGAAGGCCGCTCCAAGTACTCCAGTGGATGGTACTGATAGCCGATGGCAGTTTTCGTAGCGCTTCTTCGCTCCATCCACGAGCGTGAGTGTCTTTTGCATAGGGCGAGCGATGACGAGCAGGAGCTACGGTCCATTAAAGACAATGGCATGTCTTAAGAGCGACCGTAGACCACCGGCACCGGGCTTCACGGCAAGGATGTCTCATAACCGATATCAGCTACAACGGAGATAATGATGAGCTTTGATAATGAACAACAATGATCCTTGTGCCAAGAGTGAACGGAGTGAATGACACCGAGCCATCGAGGCCAGCCATGGTCAGTGGAAGGGGATGGTTTTTTGATGATGACAATCACGTCAACGGCAGTGCTGCACCGCGTGTTGGCAACGGATCAGCATGATACGCTTGCGAGAAAATGAAAACAAGAATAATGTGGATGATGAACGCAGGGATGATATTTATTCCTACGTTCGTTTTCCCGCACTTCCTCGCCTGGCACTGTTTACCGGTGTATTTTAGATGGGCGTATTATTTGAAAAAACCGTGCCTCGCCTCTTCGCGAATAATTACGCACTTGCCCGTCTTTGCCGTTTTTCTTAGCCAATCGCTCGTCGGTTTTAAAGATGAAACGATGCTGTGGCTGGTAATTAAGGGGCGCCTTCAAATCATGGCTCACGTAAACACATTCACCAACTGTTTGTTTTGTTGATGCCGAGGCGTTGTTTGATTGTGATTTGTTTAGATTTCACCGATGCTTATTCATTAGGTAATTATCACGAAAGCCGCGTAGGCAGACTGCTTCGTTTTTCTTATGCTGTGGAAGCCTGATGACAAGTGTAACAATTAGCTTATTTATACTTATTTTTTAAAATGGTGTTTGGATTGCAACTGCATGTAATTGAAGTTGTGTTTTTTTAAACGAAAAAATAGTTTTTACTTACTGCCCAAATTTCTGCACATTTCTTATTTGTCTTTAATTCTTATTAATTCTTTCATCCTCAATCCTTATTTTTCCAAAATTTATTTAGTTTACATTTTTTCAACTACTTCTTAATTTCTTTATTCTTAATTCATAATTTTTTTAGAGACAACTAACACATTTTAATAATGTCAAAGCAACGCAATTCAAGAACGTGGATTAACGAACCAGTTGCTGTTTCAAGAAATATCTTTCAAAAGCATAAAATATCTTTCGTGTTGTACGATTTTCCTACATCTCGGCGTAATGTTTTTCTCCTAAGCCTTGTATTAAAACATGCGCTGTTTAAAGTTTGATTGTCGCTCCCCATTGTGCACAAAATAAAACTAATTAAATTAAAAGGTAGACGACAATATTGTTTTGTAACTGAATCAAGGAAATCTTCACCTATTTTTCAATGCATGTACACCGGCATTTTTTTATTTGGATTTCCAAAATAAAATAGAAAATATGCTCATTACATTTCAATTAGTCGACATTAAACCACGTCGGATCTTAAAACATCCCCGTAGCACACTCAGATCAGTGGAACAAAATAGAACAAAATTGGAATTTCCCCACCGTACGTGACGTTTGCCGTTGCCATGGTTACACCGTCCTTGTGCCACCCGGCCGCGATGCTAAAATTCCTGCCAATGGTTCGCTCTTTAAACGTGCGCTCGAAAAGAAAGCAAAAAAATGCCAACCAAATGAGCCTTCGGTTTTGAACGATGTTACACGCACATCCTTGAGCCATACGGTCGACACGGTAAAAGAAGACAAAAAAACATCACCATCACCGCCACCACCGGCATCACTTTCTCCGGATTTGGATCATTAAAGGCAAATGATGAACAGCCGACCGGCCCTGGGGACAACGCCGAAATGCCACGCCAAGACGACGAGGAGAGGAAACGAATAATAAAAGTTGGCAGCGCCCGATGTCCGCATGGACCGGCCAAAGACACAGATTCCGGAAGTTATTTCGTTTTCCGTCGTTCGGGCTGCATAGTTTCGCATAGGCCGTCGTCACCAGCGCCGCACATTCCATTCCGGGGTGCGTGTTCCCGCCTCTTTGGGCGGAAATAAACCGGAAAATGTCATCAGCTTCACCGGCGGCGAGCCATGGCGGCCTGCGATGTGGTAGTTCGTTGTGGCCGAAGATAGTCTTGGCGAGAGTTTTCCCGAATGCGAATGCGAACCAAAGAGGGCCGAGGAAATTGGAAAACAATTTTAATAAAGTGCTCCGTAAATCATCCTGCAACGCGGTGGTTCAATCTTTGGATAGTGGAAGTAATTCGGGAGCGAGAAATAATCGGGACTTTGGTGGTACGATGCATTTGTGGGATTTTTTTCCCGCGGCCAGCGTAACAGCAAGGCACGGCGTTTTGGTCGCAAACGGGCTCAACTTACTATTTGCAAAGCAATTTCTGTAATCTGAAATAACTTTCATTGCCGGGGAATGCCTCGTTTCACAATGGACAGGTTCCTTTGAAAGGGATTGTACTTTGGGTGTGGTAAAGTTTTCACAAAAGAAATGGTAGCTCAAGTCAGTACGACCTTAGTTGGAAAAAGAACTTTTTTTATAAAAACATTTAAAGCATTGAAAGCAGAACCATGTATAAAAGTGACATGTGGAAGAAGCAAACGTTAATGAAAATAGTAGTAAAGAACTATGTCAACTAAAGAAGAAGTGAAGAAAACAAGAAATAAACAAGTACGAAAAAGAAATAAAAAAGGAATAAATTAAAGAAAGAAAGAGGTAAAGAAGCAAAAAATAAGACATACACAATACAAACAATATAAATAAATAAAGAAATATAAAATAAAATAAGCGATGAAGTAACGAAATACAAGAAGCTGATAAATTTTATTGAAGAAATCAACAAGAAGGAGAAAAAAATTAGTAATAGTTTATAAAAGAAAGAGTTCAAACCTTAAAAAAATTTTATAAAAGAAAGACTTTAAATTACCAAATGAAAAACAAAACGGAATGATTATGAATATTCAAATAATATAAAATGCAATAATAAAAAAAACGGACAAACGTCGCTCAACACTGTTTTAACGCAGTGTTAAAGTAGTAGAGAAGTAAAAATTATACGAGAAGTAAGTAAATTAATACGAAATAATAAAGAAGAAAAAGCAACAATATTGAATGCTTTATGCTTTGCTTTAAAAGGAGCATTGTAGAATCTAACCAATTTTATAATAAAATAATGAAACTAATAAGCTTCATCCAAATAAAAAAAAACATGCACGTCTACACCGTGTTCAAAAGGAACTTAATCTACATGATAAAAGCCTTGATATCCTAAGAACTTTTCCGGCAGCATTGACTACTTTCCTCAGGCGCCGAAAACAGCAAACAAACGATCGGTTAAAAATTCGCTGACATTCCGCTGACAGTTTTGATTATGCTCGGTTGAAGATGTAGGCAAAGGAGGCAAATATGTCCCCTGCCAACCATTTTCACTCTCTGCCTCACCACTTGCCAAACAGAAACAAAGTTATAAAACAAATCGCAGTCGGTTGCAAACGTCAGCTATGGGAGCAAGTCGAGATGGTGGTAGGAACAAAAAAAAAGGAATCACGCTTTGTTACTTTCGAGGTAAAGTGTGCATACTACACACGATACAAAGCGAATGGGAAGTAAAATGTCACACTGGAACGGATCGGGTTGCCGCTCAGGGAGTTGTGAAACAAATCGTGGTTGAAAAATGGTTCCGTTAGACGCACCGTGTCGTGTATGTGTATATGTGTGCTTGGTTGTGCCATAAGAACAGCGCAAAACTAGTTTCGAGCTGAGGCAAGTTTTTCATGAACAATTTTTCCCTAAATATTCGGTTCTTTCCAATTCTTCCCAAGCGAATAATCTTAATGATAAGATTGTGTTGTTTGGAACTAATCCCATCTGCCCCCTCCCGTCAGTCGACTTCATAATGCCGGAATGTAACGAATCCCTTAACCACTGCCATAAATATTTCTACCAAAAGTCACACCAACAATTTCAAGGCCACAACCATTTTGATTTCCTTTGTAAGTTTCTTCCAACGCAGTCGTTTGCGAAAATGGACTGCATGTCGGAACTATGGCGCGGCGAAAGGGATTTTCGGATTAATGTTTGGACAGCTTTTTGGGTGTTCGCTACTAATGTTAGAACCCAGCCTGCTCGATTAATCAAAAAGTCAGCGAATGGTCCGCCACTTTACGGACGATTTCCACTTCCGATTCCGAGTTGAGGAAAAGCCCACACAAGATGGGCTCACCCGTGACCGTTGATCCGCTTCCGTGGACGAGTGAATAATTAAGTTTCGGTTCCGTTGGGGCTTCTAAATAAGCTGTCATCGAGAAACTTGTGCAAGGATGACAAAACAGCGGCTCGCCAGGGTGCGGAGTGCGTAGAGAAATTTACTTAAAATACCACAAACATCCAACCAACTCGCACTCTAAAACCCAGCGGCACGAGGGAAGTTTTCATGTTTTCAATCAGGAAAACTTTCCAATGTCGTCACCGTTGCGTTACATACCCTTTTTTGTGGCGAAATTTCTAGGCCGGGTTTACGAGTTGACGGGATATCGCAAATGACTTCAGTTCAATTTGAAACAATTTCGTGCTCGTCTTCGACATCCCTTGAGCCACCACCGGAATTGCTCTTGCTCCCTTCGTTCGTACGCTAAGAACATTTAAAAGTTGAAGTAGGCTCCGCTTTGCGGGTTCGCAAGCTGTCGTCAAGCAAAGCGTCTCACTCGTGGCAAGCTGTTGAAAGTTTACGTAAGTGTTCGGCAAAGTTTCGCAATTGAAGTTCGATTATTTTTGCTCCACCGTTCATTGCGACAGAAGATTCTACGCGTTCGTACAAAGTGTCGTACGGTTGCTTCCAATTTTAACCGTACATGACCACCTCGATTGTGCGAAAATTGCGTTACGGAAGCAAAGCTTACGAATACATTTAGACGCCGCCTAGCTGTCAGAACCCAATTGACAGCTGTCATTCGTTGCTAGCGACCGTTTTCTCCGTCGTCAATTAGCACGGCTTACACATCTGATAAACGTAATTACACTCTAAACACCGTCACGGATCTCATCGACGGACGGGCACCGGGAATGTCCACGCTCCGTCCGTGCCAAAAACCGGCCCGTCTCATTAGCTAAACCGAGCGACGCTCGGACGCTTGCGAGTCCGCACGATGGCCGACAAAACTCTAATGCCTTTCCGCGTCAACTTCCCATCCGTCTCCGGTACAATTAATTCCGATGCAGCTACGGGTGATGCTTAAATCATACAGCGTACCGTCCAGGCCAGGCGGCAAATGTCACACCGTACGTACGCTGATGAAGCCCAAGCCCCTCGTCACATACACACACACACACACACACACACTTCGATACCGTCAATCGTCCGGGCGCACACTCCGTCGATTCCGAAATTCTCGACACGTATTCGGGCGGGCGGTCGGAAATGATTAAAAAACGAAATTAAAATCTGTTTTTCCTATGTTGCCTCGGTCTCCCCGGAGCGTTGGGCCCGTTCCGAGAGTCTGACATATCCCGGGGTAAAATGTTGAAAAAGCGCCCGAAGCGACCAAGCCCACGAAACGTCTGCTCCGGAGACTCTGGGGTAGTCTCGTTTGCGTACCGACCATATCTCATCGGGAGGCTCGAAACGCCACCTCCCTCGAGGGAACGAGATGTGGAGATGTGGAGCACGAACATGCGAATGCGAAATCATCATCGCTTCTTGAGCTGCCCTTTATCAAAATCATCACCATCTGTCCGATACGCAACCGGCATGCGAAGAACTCCGGCGGTCGGGTGGTAGTAACTCCCTTAAGAACGCTGCCAGCGAACGTACTGCATAGAGATTGGGTGTTGACTCAGTGTCGGGAGTAGACGCTTACGGTTCGAAAAAGACAGATCAAGCGTCTCGTTTTCGGGGAGCGGACGACCCGGACGTCAGTTCTTTCTGGTCCCATCAGACATACGCAGACGCATCTCTCCGGCTTCTGTTTACCGCAGCGAGACAGGGGTCTGTGGTTTTGAAGGCAAGAGAATGGAATATTTTAACAGCTTCTCCAAATCGAACTAGAATTGTCGTCAGACCAGCCGAGGGATTCGATACGAAACAAAGTTGCAGTGTCAGAAACGACCCGGGCGGATGTTTTTTCAAGTAATCAAAATTATCGTTCACACCAACACAGGCCAAGGTTCAATATGGCACCGCACCAAACTGCTCCGGTTTAGGAACGCAAAAAACGTAAAGCAGCAATTTGTAGACAATCTAACAACTGTACGCTTCCACTTGACCCGTAACTTTTTACGGATATGATGTCCGCTTTTTGATTCTTCAACTTCTCCAGACGGTCCGAAACCGTCGCTCAAATTGTGGACGAATGTTTGTGCTTCTTCAATTCCACCACTAGGGCTGCTGGCTCAGTCTAGACGGGTTGTGAGATTTTTCGAGACATCTGTTCAACATGCTTGTTCTACGCGCAACACCGCTTCCCCCTCAATGTCAAGTGCATATACGGCCCACCGTGTGAACAAACACGGACAATAAAGGGTGAATTTCGGATGCAGCTTCGACGCAGATACAAAACTCGCATCGGAGATTGATTGGAGTTCGAGTGCGAGTGTGTGTTTTTTTTTGTGATTTCGAGGAAGGCAATTGGTCGGCCCTATGTTTATTTGCTCGTCGGGTCAATGTTTGCTCTGAGAATTGAGATATGCTTTACTATCGATTCTCAAAACGAATCGATTAGCTTTTGTCCTTGAGCGCATAGCTGAAACGGAAACTGTATTCCTGGACTTATCTGTTGTATGAGTCATATTGTTTATATCATATTTCCGACGGTTTTGATATAAAATATTTCCAAATTTTTAAAATGCATTACAACAAGTCTGGGATAAACGTTTTAATGTTTCATTAATTTTAACTTAAAAACCTAATGTCGCCCTAACTTTAAGCGTTACTGAAAAAGGTATGGTTAAATTGAAAGAACCATGGCCGACATTTCTTTTTAATTTAATTTAACATTGTCAATTCAAAGCTATAATTTTGTAAAAATATAAACACTGGATGAAAAAACAAAAAAGTCATAATTTGGAAATAAAATATCTCTTGGATACAACTGCATTATTAAAAAAAAATCATTGAATACACAACGATTACGAAAAGTTACAAATCATACTTCAAAAATAAAATCGCTATGATTACACAAAAATATACATTTTTAACATAATTTTTTTACTGAGAGCATGCTAAAAATATCCATTTTGAACAAAATATAATAAAACTCAAATTAAAATAACAATCCCATACATCCTTACGACACAGATGGTCCGATGCGAGAGAAGGAATATAATGTTAAATGTTAAAAATGTTTAAATTTTAAATTAATTGATCTAGAATGTAGATCGTGTTGTTATAGAAAAAAAAGTTGTGTTTCGCTTCTCCAAGTGTGAAGCCGTTAGACAAATTGGACACAATTTTAATTCATGTAAATTAAACTTCCAATCACATTAACCATTCAATTAACTGACCATCTCGCTCTCCCTCCCATACTCGTCCATTCTGGTCGCTCCAATGCTTATTACCTAAAATCAATGATTAGGATTATACGCTCGCATCAACGCATCATACATCGATGGCAAATTGGAACCTATTTTTCAGCGCCCGGAAGATGGGGTGATGCGGGCTGGCTGGAACCTAAATACTACGCCCCTCCGCATGACCCCACCATGTTTCGTGCAACCGTATTGCAGCGGTCTGGAATGATAATTAAAATGTGGTCCCCAGTATTCGGTGAACTGTATGATTACACACACACACACATATGAAGCGGATCTGTGGACCGAATAGACACGGCCCTAACCACGAATCATCTAACCGCGCGACCACCACAGCGATGGTTAAATTTAAGCGAAGGTTTGATGTGAAAAATAAAATACGCAGCCTATAGCGTTGCCGATTTATTTTAATAGATTTTGCAGCGGACAGCACAAAATGCGTTTAATTGCGCAGTAAGCACGCGAAACGGGCGTGTGTTTATGTTCGCGCGTTTAATTATAGTTGCATGCAACGTACGAGGGAAAGAAGCGGGAGAAAATTCGCACAACTATGCACCATATCGACGGGAGAGAAGGACGGGCGTTTGCGTTTAAAATGCATTATCAAAGTGTATACGTGTGAAAAATGTGGTCGGAACAAAGCCGGAAGTGTGAATGGTGCTTTTTACGGTAAAACATTTGAAAAACTAAAATCTGAGCTTCAGGCATAGTATAAAAAATCAAAACCAAGTTTTTGTATGAATTACTAACAATATACATTATTGCGAAAATATTTATTTCTCGGGGAAAACACACATCAATAACAGTTTTGCAGGTAATAAAAAATCGCATTTTCTTTATTGAAAATTTTGACGATAATATATTGTAACCTACACACGCTCCAGAACTTATGAAGCACGAAAAAACACCGTTAAAAAAATCAATTGCATTTAATAGCATCATTAACGTTAAACATGCGACCATCAAATTATCATGCAACTTCCTAGCGCAAACTATTTATGTAAATTATGATTCCATAAAACATTTCGTTGGCAATTTTTGCAATAGACATTATTCAATAACTTAAATCTAGTAGGGAAAAATTTAAAAAATATATTATTGAATATGTACTTATTTATAAATTTTTTTTTATTGTTTATTTATACTAAATTACTTGATTATTCAAATCTAGTGCATACATTTAGGAGCAATATATGTTTCAATCTTAACGTATTCTAAAGACAAATAAGCAATTATTACTTTCTACTTACTTTCTAAAAACTTTCTATTAAAAATCTAGTAGAAATACAAATAGTACAATAATTTACAAAAATATTACAAAAATACAAATACAAATAAAACAGAAACGTACACATTCT
>JXWZ01013720.1:0-30052 GCA_000956215.1 Anopheles farauti No. 4 | reverse complement strand
CTTACAATTCCAGAAATATTTATAAGACCACTGTCCACCGCATCCTGGGTACTGTTGTTGTTAACTCTGTTAATTAGTTTTGTAGCGATGTGGAACAGTGATCAGTACTTCCGAAACGATCTTATACTACTTCCCTTCTGTGGTCTAGAGCGTTACAACCTCAACGAAACGAAGACGCTCGAGAAAATGCTCGTGATAAGTTTGATGGTGTTTTACTTTCTCATTCAAAGTGGATACGAATCGATCATCATTTCGTTGATTTCGGACGTACCTTATCATCCGGACATTGAAACGTTCGACCAATTGAAGGAAAGCAAACTTTCAGTTGAGGTCACAGTTCGCGAAGACTTTAAAGATTATCTTGAAGGGCACAATATAACGGTGGTATTAAAAAACGCAAGTTTTAAATGGAAAATGTTCAATACCAAGACTGCTTTGGTGCAAAATTACAGATCGGCAATCGATTTGTTACAGTTTCCAGAACATTATGATTTAGCGAAGAAACGTACTAAGTTCAACATTTTAAAGGAAATGTTCACTCCAACTCCAAGTGGGTTTTCGTTTTCTCGGCGATCAATGATACAAGAGTTGTTTGAGAAGCACATGCGAACCATCTTCGAGGCAGGGATTTTCATACACTGGTACCAACAACGACCTTTACACAATAAAATTCGATCAGACATAATCCTTAAAGAGCAAGAAAATGATATTGTGAAGTTCAGCGATCTGGCACCATTTTGGTCAGTTGTTGGGGTGGGCTGGACCTTAAGCCTTTTTGTATTTGTACTAGAACGATTCACTAAAATAAGTATGGAAATGAAAATCATGAAACGAATGAAAGGTTAAAATATAGCAATTGCTTCAAAATTTTGAACGATCTGAACGAAAGTTTTTGATTAATGATGTTCAATTTATGTGTTAATTACACTGTGCAAAATTTTCCGTATTTTTTTAAACCAATAAGATAACATTTATTTCATCAGCATTATTCAACCGGCATCCATATAAAAAAATAAAGAATTTTACATTAAAAAATTTGCGCTTTACCTTTGCATTATTTTCACTCAAATTTATTTTATATGACACATACCGCTTTAAATTGGTAAGTGCATGATTTGTGATGTTCATACAAAGCATGCATATATCCCAGCAGCAGACTCCACCAAAATGAGATATTTAAAGCAGTGTCCCATTAGGCAGCACCCGTCAAAGTTCGCCTGTCAACAAGTTTTCCTTCGCTTGTCCAGTTCCTCCGCGCCATCTAATCTAATCATTTCCGCCTGCTTTCGACATTTGCGACAAAACCGTTTAATCCAATTGCGGATGTCACCAGGGTGGCGGCTGGCACATAGAATGATGTAAACAGCTCCTTCTCACGTCGCTGCTGCGCTGAATTTGGGAAATCATGATTGACACCTGTCAGTAGGCGTCGGGCAGACTTTGGACGGGCGAAGAAAAGGGAGTTTTATTTTATTTTTGTGCCCCCCCACTACTGGTGCTCTTCGTTTATCGCATCAAACGTTTCGTTCGGTTGCAGTGAATTCATTTTCGCGTATACTTTGCGTCTTCTCATTTCACACTCGAAGGTTTGGCGCGTAAAATAAAAGGAAGTTACGAAGGACGATCAGTAAATTTTAATTAAAAATTTATTAATTAGACTTCTCCAGCCGCCTTGTGGCTCCTGTTCCCCGAAGAGTTGCGACTGAAGGGGCGACGTAATAAAACACAGCACACAAAGCCAACCAGTTGTATGCGAAGGATCCACCACGAAAGGCCACATTGCGCGTGGCTATCATTGTCATGAACGATTGGATAGATCGCTTCCTTCCTCGAGTGACAAAGAACGTGTCAAGCCGCTGGACAGTAGCGGACAAGAAAGCACACACCATTTGCGCAAAAGTGCAGGAAGAAAACGTGTCACTTCGGTCATGTTAAAGGCTACACGCTGGAGTCAATCTAACCGGACGACCCAACGCCATGTATTCCCTCGCCTATCGTCGCGGAAGGATAAAAATTGTGCCCCCATTCATCGCACCACAAATGCCCCAAGTTGCGACCGTACTGACAACCGACCGGACCGTCGCAGTGTAGTGTGATGGCACCACCGATGAAGGATATGGCGTTCATTATTTACTTGGCGCATAGAGGGTGGTGTAATAAATGCACGGCAAATATAAATAATATGTGTAATCTGCAGATATATTTTACGTTATTTCATCTGACATTGACGGACTGGCGTGTTCAGCACAAAGTTGATAATATTTTACTCATTTTTTCTACTGCCCCCATATAGTGCATTCAACATCGATCGGGGTGGGTGCGAGTCATCAATTGTGTGTGATACGTGATGGGTAGAAGGATTCAATTGCAAATGCAATCTCTTTAAATGACTTTATGTTCCATCAAATAGGTTGTTTCGTGAACGAAAATCATTGAAATTTTTGAAATTTCATGTATTTCATCGTCTTTGGAGCTATGATAACTTCATGATTGAATGTGTAGTTGTTGAACAATATAATTAAAAAAAATAAAAGTTTTACATTTTGTGAGTATCAGTTATTTTGGTAAGGTTGAATTTGGAATTTGATTAAGTTCGTAAAATGTGGGCAAATCAATCAATTTTTACTTCAACACGCTCGATGAAAACTGGGTCTCATTAACTTTTAAAAAAATGCTTTAATTTAAAATATATATCAAGATATATAGTCAAATTTCCTGAAATTCGTGTCTTCAATGATTATTAATCTCTCACTATTGGTAAACTACACTCGAAAAGACAACATTAAACCGAATCATGCTCCAACGTCTTTAATCCAAAACTCTTGTGTCCACCGTGTACACCGGAACTCAACTATTTCGTGCTCGGTCACTGTCTTACGCTCCATCAAATTCGGTGTCTCATCATCGTCATCGTCATCACCGCCATCGAGTTCGTTCGCGTCCATGACGGATGGGCCATCCTGTTCTACCGTCCCGATCACGATGGCCCCTGTGACGCCCGTCACTTCCACGATGACCGGCTCTCGACAGTAATAGTGCCACTTTGGTCTTGTAGAATTGTACGGTTTCTTCGTTCCGAAGCGAATGTGTATGGGTGAGTGTGAGTGAGTGACGATGAGATTTTGCCTACAGTGAAGGGGTTCGTCCGGAGGGTGGAAGGAAAAATGTGCAACATTTCTTCTCCGGCCACTATACGGGGAAGATTTTCTTCTGGCCCCGCTGGTATTCGCATCAACCGAACTTGTGCCATCATTTTTCCCACCTTTCTCACCCACTTCACCAACTCCCGTCATCGTGATCGTCAGCATCATCATGGTCATCCGGCCATATATCAACGGCGATTGTACGGTGCGAGCGGGGCAGCGCAGGTAGTTAGGAAGAAGGCCAACGGAAATCATTGCCACCAAACAGCAACAAGAAAACTCACTCCAACACCCGGTAGGAAGGTCGTAACCCAGCACGCACGGATGGTGGAAACCGTTTCCACCGAGCGGGGGCGGAAGAAAAACGGAGCTTCGTTTGCGCCTCACCAGCAGAAACACAGTGACACCGCGAAGAAGCGGGAAGCTTATGGTACCGCGCGCGGTAGGAAAACGACGGTGACGGCAAGGCCGGTGGCCGGAGCGAAAATGTATAATAATCTGTCTTCCTTCACCTCACATCAATCATGAATCATCATCGCCATCATAGTCGGCAGGACGAAGGCGAAACACAGCAACACAGCAGAGATGGTCTTCCCAAGCGACCTTCCCATTCGTCTCGTGCCCCCATGCCCCCACTATGCCCCGGGAGGGTTTTGCGGACGGGTGGGACGTGAATGCTGAAGTTTGCTAGTGGGTATTACGTTCTCTACTTTCCCGCTCGCCCCATTAGCTCACCCATCCCGGGGCTGACCATGGCGTACACTGCGTGGCTGATGTCCACCGCGCGGATCAACAGACAGTCTCAAAGACCAATGAACATTCCCGGATTGCCAACTTTCAATCCCCAGACCACTCATTTTATGTGGAACCTGGAACTTTTTCCTACCCGTTGGGAATCGTAAGATTTCGGAAGAGCAAATGTGTATGTGTGAAGGAAGACAATCGTTCGTTGAATGCTAAATTTGACCAAATTATATGCACACACAGCTAGAATTAAATAAAATAAGTTAAACGTAAAATGAACAATACTTTAAAATAATAAAAATTATTATTTTTACAGTAGTTATAATTTAAAATCAGAAAACAATAAACTTTCGTTGTTTAATTATAAAATATAACATTTTCAAATTTTCAATATCATTTCACGCTTGCTAATGCCATAAATTTACCTAATTATATTTTGTTGACTTTTGGTTGAGCCAATAACATTGATCGTCGTTTTTCGTTACCCTTTCATTATTTATTATTAAAATAAATACAATAAATACGACAATTAAACCCAGTGCAATTGTTATATTATTCAAGTTTGAAATAATAATAATTGAAACTACCAGATCTACGTAGATCGTATGATGTTTAGCGTTTCTTTACCTAATTTAACTAGATTTTGATGTAAAATGAAATTAAAATGGCAACTATCCCTTTTTGTCCACACAATGGCAAACGGATGCGCCCACTGTGTCACGGCGTTGTCACAGACATCTTTCAAGCGTCTTATCACGGATATCGCTTCTTCCGTCACCTTCAGTAGAAAATATGATTTGATGTTGCCATCAGTTTACGGTCTTCGAACGCAGTCATTTACAGTGCCAGTGGCCGGTGTGGCAAAGGCACAGGGCACGGTCTCAAAGCGGAATGGTATGATGAGATGAGTTATGGGTGAGCCACTGTCGAGGGAAGCGGCGCGGGTCCAGGATTTGTGGTCCCTTTCATCCATCAATCCCTGAGCATGCAACAGCAGCGGCAACGAGAAGGCGCTTTCGTCCCCAAAATCACTCATTCTACCGGCATCCATCACCTCCGCTCATCCACCATCCCACCTTCCCCGGGTCCAGCATCACTGCCTGCATCATGGCAGTCACGCACGGTAGCGCTGTTTTCGTCATATTAAATATTATGGTCTAGTTATTTTCCCGTCGTTTACACTCTGCCTCGCTGATGACGAGACGAACCGTGGCATTCATCATACGAATGGTTTCTCCATTCGTCACCGTCGCGTTTGTCCATTTCACTTCCTCCACCACCGAGCGGGACACTCTTTGCAAACTTTCCGCTCCGTCCATCATCGATTGTGATTGCGATATCTGGCCTTTTGGTGGCTGTGTCTCTTTTTCCGTTTGCTTTTTCCCGGCGGGAAGGATCCGGCTCGTTTGGTGCTCGGTCCTCGGGGAGTCCTTCTCGAACATTGACACATTCGCCCACACGTGCATGAGCCGGGAAAGCGGAGAAACGGTATTTCGATGTCACACTAGCAGCAAATCAATCAAAAATGGTTCCTCTAATTTTTCTGATGTTTAATTTTACTTTTGAGAGATGGAAACCGGCGACCGTGATGAGATATTGGCCCCATCATGAACGTTTTCCGGTCCGATTCGTACCCATAGTGGTCAGTTTGTAAATGTGTGAGGTTTTGATACTATTTTTTCCTCTGTGTCGTTGTTGAGGAAATCTTCTGGAAGCTTCAACAGAAGCATCATTGGAGATACTGAGCAGAACAAGATGTAGGAGTGGAGGTACTGTGACACACGGTAATATCAGCGTTGAACCTTTTTACAAATGACGGATAAGAACGAGTTGGATCTGATCGACAGGTATGGTTGACGATTTCCTGCAAACTCCCCCACTCGTTGGATCATGCTGTCCATGTCAGTTAACAAGCGCCCGTAACGTACACATGCCAACGGTACGAGACTACCAACACATACATTCGCAACCCATCCCACCCAACCTATCCCGCTGCAGCAATCGTCCGTCCAATAACTAATATCAACACTGCAATTCGAAATCGAATCGATAGCAGCAAATGAAAAATCGCTAGGATGACGGGGTGATTTTTAAAGGGTGACCGGAAAATGATTGAACGCCTTCGGGGCCAGTGGAGCTGGAGTAGGGAATTTTTCTTGGAAAGTGCGACGTCAGGAAGCATTCGGAGACGTACGTACTGATTGAAACCCATTCGAACGGGAATGAGCTCGGTGTGCGTGATTGATGCCGGGTGCTAATGAAAAATCTTCCCGAATAATAGTGCGAACGAACGTGTGACGACCAAGGGATGAGTTTTGTTTTTTACAGTTGCAACGTTTTATTTTTAGTGACCGGTGTAGAAATCCGTCGCGTTCCGATAACGTATATTTTTTACCGATAATATAAAACGCAGTGTTGAAAATCTTTTTTAAAAGATGATTTTAACTGGTTTCTCGTACCACTAGACTCGAGTTGAAACTTATCCTGTTTAATTATTACACAATCATTTATTTTCTCGGGACGAACAAATGTTTAAAAATTCGTTTGAAACAAAATTAGCAAAAATATAGAAATAGTTTTTGAACAATAGCAAAAATATAGAAATAGAAATGAACTCATTTCCTGTTGAACATATTCGTACATTAAAAGAAATAATAAGACATTTGACGTAATTTGAACTGTAGTAGTTTTGGTAACTTTCTTTCAGTTCAATTTTCATTCAGTGAAAGTTTAAATACTGTTTTCTTTATTACACTGTTATGAATGAAAAATGCATAACTTGTATTTAATTTTATTATAAAATTGTACAGCTATTTTCTTTTTAATAAATGTATGTATTTTGTTCATACTACATACATTGTTTTAAGTCTAGTTAACGAAGAAGACTAATGATGTACTTTTGCATTATTCTTTACTTGAAATTTTTACCTAACAATAAGCAAAGAATCGGAGCATATGATACATAAAAAGCAGTTCATCATAAATTAAAATGTATGGTTATGATAATCTGTTAAGCAAAATAATACATAAATGATTTTTTAAATAAATTTCTATTATTCAGAAGTTTCTAGCTAATATGGGTTCTATCTGGGTTCTGTCTAATTAAAAATAAACAAATACTAAAATCATTGCTATACGGCTTCCACAAAGGAACAAAAATACTGCTTGAAAGTCATTTATAAAAAAGTATCGATAAATTATACTATGGATAAACCATCTCGTTTCAAATGGGAAGTATATCATATTTAAATGTTTAATTTTTAATAAAATGCATGCTACACAACATGATAAACAACTCACGACCATGCATGGCTTAAAACACGTTTTTTTTTTTTTTCAACATCCACTTCTACAATGATACACGACCCACATCCTTCCAGGAATACAGACTGTTAGGGCTACCCACCATCGCTTCCATCGTCCCATTTATCAATAATATTCTCGTACAAAATGGCACATTTGTTGCTGTCAATTTACAGCTCATGTTATCGAAAAAAAAGTCTTCCAACGATCGCTTGCAGCCAACCATCGATCCAACGGCCGCCAGACGCAACGCGCCACAACTCCCGTGATCGTTTTGTGCTTCGAGAAATGAAGTGCAGCGAATGATCGAGAAATGCATTCGGATGATAAACGGGGCTGGAAGCAATGAATTCTCTACGGCAATCCGATCACTGCCCGATCCCGTGTTGGTTGGAGGAATCAATTGGACTAGACTTGTTGGTTAGGGGACCGGGGAAGTGGAATTCCGGTGGAGTTGTCCAGTTCACGGTAAGTCACAGTCATGGAATGAAATCATGGCGACCATCGGATAAGGCGAATGGTCGTGTCAATGGTTTGAATAATGACTGACGGCTGGCATAATACACTTTCATGTTTCATCTGGATGGGAGTGGTTGTTCTACAAGATGGACGCACCAGGCAACCAGTCCTGAGTTGAACATTACAGTAGAAGCGAATGCTGCTAACCTCCGATGCCGCGGTTCAAGTGATTCACACGTAAGTCGATTTGCTGTCAATATAGTGTAGCTCTTATACTGTACTTTTTTTTTATATTTCGTTTGCCCCACTCGATCCGTGCGTGGTTTCTTCCGAATCTTTCTTCTGGTGTCACACAAAACGACGCTCAACCAAGAACACCTTTACAAAAACTTACATTTTTCCTTCAGCTCTTCCGTCGGAGGACGGGTGAGAAGATAAATTATCGCTATTAATTAAAGTCTATTTCCAGCGATATGAGTTAATAATACCCACACACACTAACACACACATTCACACATGCACGCTTTGGCCATCCTTCCGCTGGCTATCCGTTGCCATTTCGTCGTGTATCGACGGTGGGAAGGTTTCTCCTCCCGTGAAAATGAATGCTGCCGCGTGGTGTGAATGAGACAGCAAAGCAATACACTTCTCTCATCCCATCGCTCCGATCAAATGGTTCAAAATAACCGACGCCAGGCGTAAGGAGCAAGCGACGAAGCGTCTTACACTGAGCATTGCTTCCCTGTTTTGTTTTTTTTTTTATGAAACGTAAGCGAATTGCATGAATCAACATAAGATGACAGAAGATCAGAATTCAAAATAAGCGAACGTGCGTTTTTTATTTCTCTCCTTCGAATCTTGAACAATATCAAAAACCGCTGGAGGAAACACGGGCTACAAACCTTTGTAAAATGAATAGTGTACCGCACGGCGCACGGTGCACGCTGTTAATTCGTTCTTGTTTCCTTTTCACCATCTTTAGTTAGCTGGACGGCTTGGATGGCTCGCACACACACACACACACACGGCTCGTCATTTTTCTTGCCATGCTTCATCCCTTCCTGGTGCACACTTTCTCCGCTCCGTGCAGACGTTTCCCAAATGCGGTAGATTGAATATCCCGCCCGCAGTGCCCCCGAGTCCATTTATATGAAAAACCTGGCTTGATGGTAAGAACTTCATCCTCGGGATGCCAGAACTTCGACACGAGTTCCAGCGCAACCGGTAGGGAGGGGCAGTGTACGGCAATAAATCAAATAATCAGTACCTTTATATTGTTTAAATTCACATAACTCATATCGGTGTTTTCTGTCTTTCATTTTGTTCCGTATCTTCGGCTTCGGCTTCGCCTGCGTGTATGTGAAACGCATCGGTTCGAGTATGGCGGCTGGATATAAAAGAGTACGGTGGTCTCAAAGAAGCAGCACGATGATGAAGACTGTCGATGTAGTTGGTTGGTTGTTAATGCGTTACACTTATTCGCTCTCAAATCTGTTGGGTCTTAGGTACAACTGACTAGGTAATTTTGTAGTAACTTGCAAGTTACATCATCTCGGTAAAAAAATTAAAACAATAACCAATCTGGTTAGCATGTTTTAAAAAGATCAAATAAAAAAGTGCATCAAACAATTTGTTAGTACAATTCCACGTAGCATGAGAAATACGTTAAAAAGTCAATGCAAAAAAGCACCTCGTAGTATATAAATTATGGTGCCTGCTGAATGCTGAATTTAGCGGAATTTACAGCTTACAGCTTACAGAAATTTACGTTAAAATTGATTTCAAATTTTGTGTGAAACTCCACATACAAATAGTTATTTTATAAATGAGTAATTCATTATGATTCATGTCATAAGACTTTAATTTGGAATGCTTAGATTATTGTTTGCTACGGGCCCGGCCGTTAATTCTCGAAGCAAATAAATAAATAAAGATTTTTTTGTGTTGAAACTTAAAATTAGCATGATTGCTATGACTTTCCTTCGATGTTTGAGAATAATCTTGAATTTTTACGTAACTTTCCAGTAGCTAAATAGATATTATTATTTTATTTTTCTTTATAGTAGAAAACATGTGAAATGTCGTTAAGAAGCAGCATTACAAATAAGAAGTAATACGAAAAATGTATGTTTATTATCTCTTATAATGTCTAGCGAACAGTATTGAATTAAAATCATCAATGAAGAAACAAGCGGTACGTTATAGACGATTTTTTTCAATTAATCAAGCAATCCGATACATGATCAAAAAAAATTTTTTATATTTTTTTAAAGTATACCAATTAAATAAAGACAAAAATGTATAGAGCTCAAATGAACGAACACGATCAAATCTCAGTTAAAAATCACTATTCAGATAAAATATGTAAATTCAAATGGTTATTCAACATATAGGTGCGATGAAATTGATCTCCGGAAGTGTGGCACACATTGTGAGCACCAGGCAAAAATTGATTGATCGCATATTTCAAATGAGGAGAAAGTTTTGCTGTGACATTTTTGTTCTCCTACGTGGACCAGCTCGTCGGGATTTCTGGCGGGATCCGCCACCGAATCCCGCCTTTCCACCCCACATCGTAGTGGTCCCTGAGAAACCTGACAAAGCAATCACTCGAACGGTGACTCGAACGGATGTCGCAAAATTTCCAGGACGGTCAAATCTCGCTGTAAAACGCCCTGAGGAGGGGCGAACGGGTTCGATCCACTATAACCGGTCTACAAATGCACTGTGTCGCACCGTCGTCCAGGTGTCCACGGGGCAGCAATCATCATGGATGCAGTCGGTCGGAAAGAAGCCAGTGAGCGTGATGGAGGCGTTATATCGTCGTGCAGCCGATGCAGATGGCATACAACGATGAACCTGGGGCAAAGCCGTTCCGTTCGCGCTTGACCATGTACAAGCAGCTCGAACACTCCGGGCCCCAGAAGGGAGTGGACCAACGAAACGATGCACCATAATTCAACGCGCTGGCAAGCTCCAATTAATCAATAACTGAAGAATAATCAAGAAATGTTCAAATCGTTTAAAAAATTACACCCCACCCCACACCGCCTCCTCAGCGGGCGCGGTGCAGCAAGTGAGAACCGTTCCGCGCACCTCGGCAGCTTCTGTCCGGACGCGCCGGGGAAAACGCACCGAAGGCTGAGCGGCGGCGAACGGCTGCACTTTCCGTGGCACATGCTGGAGAGCTGGTTCCAGAAGATTCATTTTGGCCAATCGTGTACGTGCTCGTCCACTCGGTCCACCGGGTTCACCGGTATGTGAGTGATGCGCGACGGGATATCCGGATCGGGTCTCCGGAGCGGGCAACACACACACAGGGGGTGTCACAGAGAGGGGGGTAATTTATGGGCCCAACCTTTTGCACATTTAATAACTCTTTTTTCCATCCACTTTTTCCACTCCCAGCTTCCTTCCTTTCTCCTAAAGGGGTTGCTGCTGCTGCTGCTGCTGCTGCTGATGGGTCCATTTCTTCAACACTTCTACATAAACCGAAGCGCGCCCTGGAACGAACCGGGCCGGTCGATCCCCTTCCCCCCTCCTCTCCCCCACTTGCACTGCTCACTAGTTTTCTTTTCTTCAAGGAACAGGCCGTGAGCGAACGGAACGTAACTGATGGGCAGCTCAGTGCGAGCTGATTTCCGGAAAATGAAGCCCAATAAATCAACATCAATGCTGCATCGTGCAGCGCCGGAGATTTGCTGCCCCGTCGGCTAAGGTTTCCGTGTGATCGCACTTACACACGGGCACCCATACACAAACACACACACTGACGCTACCCGTCCCCCTTTCGATATCGGATGCGGTAAACGTAATATTTGCCTCACCGTTTTTGCACGCAGCCACAGGTTCGCGATTGGGTTTTCATTGACAAACCGATACGGTGTGATGATAATGTGCAAGAGAGGGGCGCGAGGTTTGAAATATGATCACGGTAAAAGGCTGTTTAGCAGTTCTGTAATGGATGGGAAGAAATATCCACCAGCAAAAGTACAATATTACAACATTTTGTTTCAAATTTCTGCGTGTTTCGTTAAAAAACAAATATATCAATTTAAAAAAAACATGTTTATTCTAGAATTTCTTTAATTCACCAAAAAATAATCATGTATTAATGTTTATATATGTTTTTCTTATTGTTTATTTCTGTTATGCAGTTCATGTCCAAATTTTGTGTTAAAATTTTTATTTTTTACAACTAATTTGATCCCTAATACTTCAATAACTCGTTGTTTTATATTTTAGCATTGTTCACGAGTTGATAAAATCAAAATGGAGTTTTATATTCATCTTGAGCATAAGATAGATCCAAATACCCAAAATATTAAACATAGATTTTTTTTCCCTTGAACAAGTGTGTTACAAATTTGAAATAACCCACACAAAGTTTAAAAATGCTGTTGAAAGTAAACTCTAGTGGACATTCTTGTATGTATAATATTTGAATAATTTACTTAATTAATTAACTATAATTTATTATGGCACTTAAGAATTTTGTGAAAAAAAATAAAAATATTTGAAATATTCTAAGATCTTTGTAGTTGTGATATCATTTTTTTTTTTCATGAATTAAAACATAACAAGCTTTTTTATCCGTTAAGATGTGATGAATCCTGTTCGAAAAGTAACGATTCTTTTCTCATCATCTTGAAAGATTTACTTCAAACATATATTGACTCTCTCCCCATAAAAGAGAGACGCCATCGAATCGTTAAACCTGAATACGAGCTACTTGTCGCGTGCTTCGGACATTAGAAAACAATTAAGCAAACTTCAAAGCAACCGATCGATGAACCATAAATCTTGCTCTTTTACGAGCGGTTCGTAAAGCCGTATCGTCTCCGAATTGGTTTCGTTCGCCGTTCGTTCGCATTCTCCATCTTTAATATCGTGAACGAAAGGTAAAACTCACCGGCTGGAAACACCAAACAAATCCAATACCGTTCCCAAAGCTCTTCCGCCTGGGGGCCAGTACATCATCGATAATGAAGTTCCAATAAATTACGATCGGACCAAATTTGTAACCGCTGTTGGTTTTTTTTTTCTTTCTCAACGCCATTCCTACCATCAACACCGCGGCATGCGTGCCTTTTGCGACTTTGCTTGTGGTAATGGCAATGGTAACGTCACCTGACATGCAAAATCCCACCACTCCGGTATCATTCAAAATCCGGCAATCGGTGCTGTTCGTTCGATTGTTTCCTGTCCCGGAGAGCTTGAAGGATTCATGACGGGCACGACCGCGGCGGCCGTCTCCCCTCGCCGGTCCAAATCGATCGTAGCGACCCCAAAAATGGCGGTTCGATAGAACCCCCTCCGGGGACCGACCGACCAAGGCGACGCGCGGTCCATCTTAGGTTTCACTAAAGTTTTATCTGAAAGCAATAAATTGCGTCCGGGCTGGTGACAAAACCGAACAAGCCAAATCAAGCCAGTGCAAGGGACAACAGAAAAAGCACATCCCGTGCTGTCAGTGTCACACGGCCTGTCGATGGTGATCATCATAAACATATCACTGCGCGGAGTGTTTTCGAATGTGTTTTTTTTTTTTTGTTTTCGCTGTGCGTGTGTTTTGTTTGATGGTTTGCTTCCTCGACGACGTGTCGCTCGGTTGACTTATCGATCAGTTTCTTCGCTTCAATCACCGTGATGTATGCGAGGAAGCAAACAGTACGAAACGACCAGATTCCGTTGCAACATTGGTGCATATTTTATACTAAAACAACGATTTTGAACAAGAAATCGTGCCGAAAACTATTTTTACAAGCTTTCAAATCTGAATCAGACATGTATTTAAAAAAAAACAAAACAAATAAATAAAGGAAGGAAAAAACACTGTTTAATAACCTCCATACACCGCCTGCCTGACACGATGGATGGATAAAAAGCATTAAAATAATATGTTGCACCGAGATTTATGGCCAGGATGCGTCCCCGTTTACCCGCCGCCGTTCTCCTAATTAGAATCCTCTCGAGACAATCAAGTTGTCATAAATATCCGTTCTGCCGGTGCCATCCTGCTTCCTCCTTCCCACGCGTGCTGCTCTTTCGATGACTATCTCTCATGCTGGAAGTGTCTCATCGGTGTTTGTCGCTGTACGTCGTCAACATCACCGTGTCACCGTGTACGACCCAGCCTGCGCCACTCGCACCACCACCACCAACACCACCAAGGTTCGCTTCAAATTTCGTTAAACAACAGGAATCTTATCGAAACCAATAAATTTACAGTTTCGTTTCCTTTCACCATTCCTGGCCACCCGGTTCCTGCTGATGAGGCAAGTTTCGGCCGTGCCATGTCCACTTACAATTCCTCCCCTCGCCCTGCACGCAAGGCGGTTGGAAGAAGAATTCAATACCGGTTTCTAATTTTTACTTTCAAATCCTTATCACCGTTGCGAGTGATTAAAATGCGAGTGAACTAGTTTGCTGGTTTTTTTGTGTGTTTATTTTATTTTTTGCTTACAAAAAGATGGTTTGTAGATGGTTTTGAATAGTTTCACTTTTCGATTTTTTAATCCTCACGGATTTGGGTTATTTTTAATGCGAAATAGTCAGTTCTGTTTGAAACCGAAAAAAAAATCAGAATTATTTTTATAAATGCTTCCGTCTTTTCACTGAGAGTCACTATTAAAACAATAAAAACCATCTGTTCGTGATATTGGCCCGTCACAAGCGGTATCCTTCCGCCCGGTCCTAAGCGAAAACGGCAATTAAACGTCCCTAGGCGTCACATACATCACCTACCACCGTGTACATACGGCCATCTGCGAATGATGACCTTCTCGCCTATGACCAGACCACATTTTCTCCACACCGTTCGATTTCTTTCGCTTGCCTACCCATCACATCACGTCATCTCATGCGACTTGCACCGAGTGTGTATTCGTGGGGTCCGTCCATGGGTCGAACGATCCGGTTGAGCGATGGGTTGCAAAAGGCAGCACGCAGCGTTGGAAGGGATGAATTTAATTAGCATGAAGCAATAAATTTGTGTGGTGCAATCTATTTCGATCGTGATAAAAATCATAAATCCTTCAAAACAGTAGGACCAAAACTTTGGCCGTTCAAACGTAAGGGAAGAATGTTTGTATGCGTGTGTGTGTGTGTGTGTTTTTTTTTTTTAATTGTACAACACACCTCGTTTTCTTGATGATCCAGCAAAATGCGGCATCATATTCTAAACCTTTTCTGTTCGTCCCAATTGTGTTCCGTACTCCACAAATCAAAGGATTTGGTATAGATTTTTAATAAATTTATACCAAACAATCCGAGCGGGATCTAATCGTATTATAAACATTTTATGTCAAACCTTCTTTCACAGCGTTCCTTTCCTGCTACAAAAAATGCGCGTGGGGCAGGATAATAAGACCGAACGGTAATAACTCTTCGACCAATCATTCCACAATTCCAGCCATGGCTCTTCTGCCAGTTGCACGTTTAGGGACGATTTTCTACGGTGCTTGCGTTCCATGCGGGTAAAAGGATATGAGAGAGCGGACGGTGATAATTATGAAAGGACATGCACGCCGCACAACAACCCGTCAGACGGCGTGAAGAGACGAAATGGAAGCTTGGGACTCTCACTTGGGACGTACAATCCCCCGGCGCGGCTCGGTCCTCGAGACGGAAATAAAAAGCTGATTGAATCGTGATTTATGAGATGTTTTGTTACATAAGTAATAATTTATAGATTAAAATTATGAGCACTGAGGTACCAGTACGGTGGCTCGCCCGACCCACGGGAGACCGAGCGTTGTGTTCGACGCACCATCAGGAAGCGTTACGGATGCATCAACACATTTTCCAGCTGCCACGGTGCTCGGTGTTGGGCGGCAAACTTAAATTGCACGCGCGACGCGAAGGCGGTTTTCGTGAGGCGCAAACTCACTGCACAGCAGACAATAAACCTTCCAGGGTATCCTTTACTTCGGCTTCTTCAGCTCACTTCACGTCACACCCTGGCCCGCTTGCAAACGGAAACCGGGGTGGCGTTTATTAATTTTATTAAACACATAAATCGTAAAAATGTGTGCGCTCTAGCTGGTGCGCTAGGCCCCCTGGTAGTGTTGATGCTTTGCTGTTTGGCAGCGTCGGTGAGCGTCAACGTTGTTTATGATCGTAGAAGGGTAAAAAAAAAATTAGTCGAAATAAAAAAAAACAACGAATTGCACATATTTCCGTGTACCTTGCTGGCATGAAGAAACGGGATCTTTTGGCAACTATTTTTGAAGAAAATTGTTTGTATTGGGAAACCATTTAATTTTTAATAATATTATCAGAGATTCAAGGTTATTTAAGTTATGATTGTTCAATTTCCAAAAATATATTTTTTAATTTTATTTCGAACAACCAGGACGTATTGCTTGATTCCTAATGTTTTTGTTTAGTTTTAACAAAATTATATATGCCCAAACATACAACACGCTTGAATCCTATTGAACGAAACTGAAGAACATCAAACGAACAATTTCATTTTATCCAAGCAATGAAACCAAGAACGATGTCTTTATCACTTTGTTATGCAATTTGATATAATATCTTATTTAAATATATTTTTTGGTCAAGTTATGATGCCAATTAACAAAGTAAATGAATTTGAAAAGGTTGAAACCTAGTTTAAATAATAACTGAGTGAACATTTTAGTTTAGATTCTGATAGTGTTTCTAATAATACAAAATAATAGTAGATTTAATTCATAAAGTATATGAATTTATTTTAACCCAATGGTTTGATATAATAATTCTATGCATTTCGTACAAAATACTGCTTGTGTCTTACAATCTACCTAGATTTAATTCAACATACAGTATTTTTTATGCTTTTTTCATTTTTGTGATAGATTTAAATTCATTGGATGGATACCTTTATAAGCAAAATTGAAATAGTCATTACATATTATAGAAAAAACAATAAAAAATGTCATTTTGCAAATTTACAGCTAACTTAATATTTTTTTTATAAACATACTTGTTACAAATGCAACGGACTGATTTTTAGAATGTTGCAAATAAAACAACCTGACCAGCAAAAAAGAGCTCTTGCCTTCGATTTTTTTAGTTATTTTATTTCAACGACGAACCAAAACACTAAAAAATAGTCCGTTGGCTTGGCTGGTCAGGCTGGAAAAGAAAACAGTAACCGACGACGGCGCCCTCTACTTTCAAAATTAACCGAGCCCACTAGTAAATCAACCGTGGACGATCGCGCGTCATCTTTCGATACAAGGTGACAATACCAAAAACTTTTCAAAAAACTAAAAAAAAAACAAAGAACATGAAAGATTTTGAAATTTGTCTGTAAAAACTTAAATAATAGCATTCAATATTAGAATTTAATAATAGCACTGGATTGGCAAGAATAGTAATTTGATTAGAAACAAGCGCATCAAGAGCAAATATTGCGAATACAATAAAGTATGAAAACAGAGACTTAATAAAGTCAGCTTGTAAGAGATGGCCTCAATAAGTTATACACAATAATTTTTACTGAAGGGGTGATAAATTGGTGACTAAATTCCCACTGGATCGACTCCGATAAGAACATAATACAATTACCTTCATGACCTACATTAAAAAAAAGAATATCTTCCATAATCGCTGTGATTATTTGCAACTGACACAAGATTTTATAGCTCGTTTATGTTTTGTTAAAATTTGGAGCAAAGGTTTTTCATTCACATTTAACATGTAAAACATGTTCCTTGTAAATCTGTCATTTCATTAACTAATGGAGCGATCGATTGCAAGCTGGCCATTCAGCGATGGTGCATGTTAATATCGGTGCAACAAACACCGCCAAGCATTTAACTAGCTGCAATGTCATTGGTGCTCAATCGCTGATAATCGAGTGATAAATATCGCTGTTGGCAGTGTAGAAAAATGTGCTTAAATTTAATTTCCCGCTCAAGCTACGCCAGGCACACCATTGCCTGCCTCCTGGTACGCGGTAAGGTTACTCCGCAGAATATCACACCCTTACGGGAAACTGTGACAATGATACACGCCGGTAAGCCGGTTCGATCGGAAAGGACGCGTTTTTTTTCAAGTTGCCGCCGCATGAGTAAGTACATTTTCAACGGCGTACAGCAACAACAAACAACTTGTGGAGCAAAATTATACCCATTTATGATCGCTAAGTATTTGCGCGTGCACCTCCGAGGTGCAACGAATATGCACCTTTTGCACCTTTGCGGCCTGCCCTCACTGGCGGGACGCGCATAGGCACGTGCGCGGAAGAAAACCCTTTTCGCCGTTCCGCTGAACCCGTGCCGATCCCGTGTACAAACCGTAAAAGGCCGCTAAAGGTAAACGCTTTATTTATTAGCATCATACCGCGTGTAGAGCAAATATAGCGCCTACATATTCCGGTGCGCACCATAATTATTAACACTAACGAATCAATTAATAATAACGTCTACGATTTCGATCCAGCGCATCGGCACGGCAGTATGCGGCTAAGCAGGCGATGGCGGTGTGAAAAAGCATGAATTTCATATGTTTGAAAAATTGCCTCCCAGCCCCGGTGAGGAACGAGCATGATATTTTTAACCGATCGTTTCACCCGAAAAGGCGTGTGCCGAACCGGGTGGAATTGATCTCGTTTATGGTAATAATGTTACCGCTTTCTTTACATGACTTTTAAACATACCTTTATCGTTGTGGTTCCAACGGTACGATGGTCGTGGCTGTTGCTTAGAACGCATCCTTAAAGCGCGGCGTTCGTTTTTAAACCGTCAAATAATTATTTTTTTAAATCACACCGTATCAACACAGCCTTCACAAATTACGATGTAGTTTGTTTTTTTTTCTCAGCAACTAATATCTACACCATCGTTCCACCTTATCATACAGAACCGTACAGTTCAGAGCACGTTCGTTCACAGCACGCGCACAACAGCGTGTTTTTTTTTTCCTTTACCGAGAATCGTATTTTCACCTCCACATTTTTGCGACATTCAAAGCGAACACAAGCGGTCAAAATTATCGGCATCTGCAATGGAAAACACAAGAAGAAGAAAAAACACAATTATTAGAAGGTGAACTTGGCCAGCGGCCGCGAAGGGAAGGGAGAAAGGTCATCATTTTTCCGAACATTGTTTGACATCGTTAATGGAAATTAATTTTTGGTAATGTCAGTGCCAGTTTGCCAGATCCTGCACGACGCCATCATGTCCAGGTCCGCGGTGGCCCGAAGACAGGAGGCACTTTTTAATGATAATTTAATTGAACGAGACCAGCGTGCTTTTTGATGCGCGTCCACGATTTGATAACTGTCAGTTTGAATGATAATTCGTCGTATGACGATCAGAAAAAGGAAGAGAGAGAGAGAGAGAGAGAGAGAGAGAGAGAGAGAGAGAGACAGACGCAAACAGGCAGCGGTGGGTAATGGATGCTGACCTGAAGACCAACAAGGGCGATCTGATGGATAAGACGCTAAGCAGCGACGTTGTGATGACATCTCGGCTAGGCTCATGGCAAAAACACCATCAAATGTTATCGGAACATCGGCGAGGCAACGCACACTGCAACTACGCTGGGCCATTCCCATGGCGTCCCATTTGCATGGGCACGTGCCTATCGCTCGTTCGACGCCACGAATGGACCTGCGTTCCGTCAACGCCTGTTTCGGCATCGCCCGTGCGCTTTCGATGAGATAATTTAATTACAAATATTTAATCGTTATCACGCGGTCCATCCGATACCGCGCCGCAATACCGGCACGTCCGGCACAGGAAAACGCTAGCTTCGTGCCGTCGAAAATAATTAACGGAATTGTTTTGCGAGTGGCAACGGGCACTAAAAACTGCCGTACCGCCCAAAACTGAGCCAAGTTATGCCTCCAATGCGCATCAAAAATTGGAACACCGCTTCTTGATGGCAAGTTGGTTCGGGCACGCAGATGGATGTAATAATGATTCGGTTGGAGAACAGCTGCAAATGTTGTGCAGTAAATAATGGTCGCGAACAATTAGAATCGACAATCGCATCTGCTGCTAATGCTGCAAAGGTACTCCGTTTTAAGTGCGGACAAGCAGAATGGCTGATCTCATTAAGAAAATACGTCAAAAATCCCTAGAAATTGAGTGTAGAAAATGACTCTCAAGTTTTTAATTATTAATATTCAATAAAAAATAATAATATTTATTATTTCAACGGAAATTAATGTCTATGACGATGTCGAAAACTATATAACAAAACATTATGATACGAGCAAAATTCCACTCACAAAATGCTTATTAACAACGACTAACTTTGTAGGAAATATTGTTCTCTAGCACTTACCACAAAAATATTGTCAACTTCAATTTCAATTGGATTTTCATATTTAAAAAGTAAAACAAAAACAATAATAAACAGTTTTTCGAATACTTATTCAACTATATTACGTGGCATTAATAAGAATGTCCAATTAGAAAAAGAATTATTTATGTTCCATTATTAAGCGTCCTTTTTCGTTTTATTTTTTGCATGAAAATACTCATCAGAAAGGAACACTTATCACGCGGCACTCAAACTTCTCTAAAAATAACCTAAAAAATATATCCACATAGAAATATAAATACGTTATCATATTTGGGGATATGAAAATAGTTCTTCCTTCTAAATGGTACAAAAAATAATCGTTTTTTACATCAAAACGTTAATCACGGTGCCGATTACTGTCGAAGAAAATCTTACAAAATTAGTTCAGATTTCTTAGAGTTTCAATTTCACATGACCACGCACACAGGAAGCTAGAAGTAAGCAGGTAAATGAGAGTAACCACCGTGTCTCAGGATGCCATCATCTCGATTAGCCCCCTCGGAGCGCTGATGCCAAGGGTAATGGAAACCGATCGGTTCGGGCCGTCGTTGCAATACGTAAAGCAAGAAAATCGTCACATCAGGGTGCCCTGGAGCAATAAATTATTTTCTTATCTGAGATGATTTAGAGTGCATCCAATTATCGCAACCAGCGGTGGTTAGCTGGGGGGCGATCGTGTATGTGATGAAAGGACGGTTAATAGTGCAAGAAAATCGATACCGGAAAGACGAAACCTATGGCATGCTGAGCTATGTAGGCACATAAATCGGTAGGTATGGCTCGCACTGGGTTTAAATATATTACATGAATTTCACCCGATAATCCATTTCATAAACCATTCCACCGAATCAATCTCAAACGGGTAAAACGCGACCCATTTCGTTATTTTTGTCGCGCTCCCAAGCCAACCGGGTGTGAGTGTGTTTAATCCTTTCCAGACGGCAAATGGAATCCATCAATATTAATAATGTTTCTCTTTTAAGCCCGAATCGCTCATCCCAAACACGGCACGCCAAGCCTTGTGCACCTTGGTTGGCCATTGTCCGAAGCGATCCCGATACGACGCTCCCAGAATCGGAACTTACACACTCCCGACGACGTGCTGGAAGGGACGTAAACGTAAAAAAAAGGACATAAAAATACGGAAACCTCCACCACCGGCATGAATCAAGCGCTTGGAAAGGAGAAGAAATAGATTATGTCCGTATTGTGTGATGGTTGTTTTTTTTTTTATGTCTAGCCGCTACCCATGCGACCCCACTCTAACGTGTCGCATCTTATTTTGGCCAAACCATCGTCGTTACCGTTAATTTTCATATCTTCTCCTGTTTTGTTTTCCAGCTCACGCCACGTACGGGGCAGCTGTGTGGCATATGCAGCCAGGATATCGGCGAACCGAACCGGGATCGGATCTGGAGACACTTTCGAGAGACATGTCTGTGTGTCCGTGTGTGTGTGTGTGTATGTGTACATGTTCTCGAAGGATGCTGCGCTCATTTCCCGGACCGGACGCTGCCCGCAAAACGGAGGGTCGGCCGCGGGTAATGTCGACAACAATTGATGTCCAACATAAAACAGCTACAAATAAAGCATAGCCCACTCACCCATTATCTCTCACACCCTCGGGTACAGCCGGCTGGCCGCCAGGATAACAACAGCAGCAGCAGCAGCAGCAACAGCATCAGTGTGTCCAGTTTTGCCGGTCAAATGTCGTGTCAGTGTGGGCGAAACCGTCAACCGTCGAGCGGGCGAGCGACGGCCCGAGGACGGACGCACATACTGATTGCTTGACGGAAAGGACGGCGCACGATTCTTCCCTCCGTATGCGCCGAGAGAGAAAGATGAAAATCGTCCACCTATCTGCTGTGTTCTGTAGCATAAAAATCACCGCTATTGATTTTCCTTCCCACCCGCCCCCACACGGCTCCATCATCAAACCACCAAATGCTCCCCTGTTTCCCGTGCTTCAACCTCGACCGGTGAAGTATATGTGTGCCATTGTTTTACCCATACCACCCTCACGGTTCTTGCATGCAGAGAAACCATTTCAGCACGCTCCGGGCGAGTCTTCGGCCTGGCGAAGCAAAAGTGCAGCTCCTTCCAACCAAGGATACGGTGCACGACGTGAAACCTTCCATCCTTAATGCTGTCGTCATCGTTGCATCATCGTCTCAGGCTTTGAGCAATTATTTTACGTATTTGTGTCCATGCTGGCCCTGCGAAGCCTGAAACCGTTTTATCCGCTCAGCGCAATATGGCGCACATCGTATGAAAGCACGGGACAAACTCAAACCCCTCCCCTGCCCTGGGTGGATGAGTGAGGAAGCTAAAAGAAATGTCGATCACGAGTGGATAGGTCTTCCGGAAAAACGGCCGCGATAGATTCTTTATGACGATGCTCGCTTCGTGCCGGGAGATCATCACCGGGGAAAGCGTTTGCGGATGATGGTGAGTTTGTTTCTTTCACTCGTTCTCGCAATCAATATGTTATCGCAAGCATATGCGAGTCCTTGCCGCTGTCAGTGTTTGTTACCTGCTGCTCTACTCATGGACGGTGGCAACTTACGCTGCAGGGAAAACGTTTACGCCCCGAAGCGGATGGGGATGTATCTTGGCCAATAAAAATAAATGGCCACTTTTCGCCTCCTAATGAGAGTGCATTGAAGCATTTAAACGGCTGCATGAAAACGGTGTAGAGGGAGGGGGGCAGGGGAGGGGAACAAAAAGTTGAGAACCATGACGTGTTCCGGCAGTAATGCAGGCGAAATGAGAAATCGATTTTTTTTCCTCGCATGATGAAAAGAGCTTTTAACATATAAGGCATAACTTTATCTTGTACATCTATCAAATTCCATGCAATTTTTCTAAAAACAAATGACAATTTGATTCATGTCTCCTGCAGTTAGGCCAAGACAACTACACTTGTGTGATATGTCAGTCCGGCTTCTGCTACTTGGAAATTAGGTTTTAGATACAATTCGACTAGCAAAACTATATCAATATGTTGTATCTTTTAATCCATTTTTAAATTCAATTCGTTTAGCAGTCTGGATAAAGTCTTTGATGTACACAGAATACAATTGTTTCAAACTTCAATAAATTGGTTGCCGAAAGTAATAACTTTAGTGATAAAGAGGAGCCTTAGTTATATGTTCTTAGTTGCAATATAGTCGTTATCTAAAGGAAATTTGATATACTTTTGTTCTCAGATGTTTCTATTCCCATATGCCTAACTTAACTTTTCAATTTTAAATAGCTATTTAAATAATATTCCTAAACCATACAATTTTGCTAATCAGAATAACAAAAATAAAGCTTTAAAATATGTTAAAATTAATGCCTAGCGGTTCATAATACTAGTCATTTTTTCAAGTAGAATACTAGTCATTCGATAAAGAATTTCGTTATGCAAAATAAACTTGTAACTATTATCATTTTAGCGATTTAGTTTGCTTTGAAATATTTTGATACAATATTATTGGCATCAATGTGCTAGTATTGTTATAATCAATTTTTTTTTGTTTTTATAACTTTTTTTTTATTCGTCAACTTATTTTTTAATGAAATATATAATCTTGAAACATTCAAAACAAAAAATTTCCAAAAAAAAAATCAAATAGTCAAAACAGCATCGCGTACTCCTTCAAAACATTCGCAAATTTTCATATATATTTTTCACGATCTTCAATCTGAAACCAAAAGCACGATTTTATCTATCAATTGATCTGTTTGAGCGCTACATTCACTTTCTTCCTCGTTGCACGGCGTCATAATAACCTCTTTACAAACCGCTCGAACGAACGAACTCAACCGTCACCGTGCTTGTCATGATCGCGATTGATCATCCACTCAATCGCGTCTTTTGTGTTTACGTTTGGGCACGCACGCTTCACAGCGAAAGGTAACCCGTGCGCACGTACAAACACCTAGAAACATGCCCAATGCCTGCTTGCCTATTAGCCCAAATATATCCAGCTGTCTCTCTATCTTTCCCGTTCTTCAAGATTTTGGTGTTTTTTTTTATAATACGACCCCGCTAGCAGTATTGTTTCGATTAATAACCCGATGATGTTTCATAATTTGTTTGCCTGTTTCTTCCTGGTAGTCGAGTGGATCGCTGTTGGCCTCTGCACCGCGTCCTTACCGCTTCCAACCGGGTCTCAAAGCGAACATGATTATGTTGTTAACAACGTAAATCAGCGTGTTTTTTCATCTGCTTGAGCAACACTATCCGATATCTACGCCTTCCGTACCATCGCGGTGAGCATCGGCACGGGCAGGCATAGATGATCTTTTGGCTACGTTTTGTAAGCTGTCCGCCAGGGCTCGGTCTGGTGACGGATAAATCTGATTGATTGATCTCCGTCGGGATGCCCGTGTCTACGGCTTGAAGTGAGGGTTGGGTTTGACGTGATGCACCATGCAATACTTTTACACCTTGCCGTTGTCACCGACGAAAGGTCTTGATGACGGTGACGAATTTCGAGCACTGCACCAAACCGTAGTTTGACGCGCTCGGTTCATATTTGCAGCGATCCGCTACATCATTCGCATGCAGCCGGGGTTGACATTTCGCAACCAGAGACCGACAGCCCTTTTCGCGACGACTGACACTGACGAGATGAGCTTAGCTGTGACGAGTCCGAGAATTTGTTGCCCTGTGGCTGCTGTCACTAACCGGCTAACCCAACAGCTGCGAAATGATTAGCAACTTCAATCACACCTACGGGCACGAAATGGGTGAAAGAATGAAAAGGCACTGCTCGCGACAAGCACGGCAACATTCGCAACTCCGCACATGGTGGCATGGCGTGGCATATAAAACGCCAAAACCGCTAATAACAATCATTATCCACGGGCGTTTTATTGCACCGATCGTGTTGGAGGATGGCTACAAATTGGTGTCATTTAGTTGCGCGTACCATTTATTTTTGTTTCATTTCACATTGGATGATGCGAAGAAACAAAATACGGCGATATTTATACCACCAACCAAAAGGCGCTCGGCTGTGGTGCCCTTAGCGAAGGGCCTTTAGTTGAAGCACCGTGATGCACCGTGTCTGCTTTCTTCGCACGATACAACGGCACATCACGGTGCTGCTGAATGACTGACTAACGCATCGAAACGCATGACATCTCTAACAGGTTCGGATGAAGAGTCGATGGCCGTGCGACGGGGGTTTGCAAAACAAATACACACCACCAGCCCATCGGTCGGGAGGATGCTGTTGCCTATGCCGATGCATTGCTCGCCCCAGACACCCTGACGGACGAAAACAACTGACTGAATGACTGACTGGCTTGGCTGGTTGGATGCGTTCGCTACACTAGCAGTCTCCCGTTTGACGCGTCAGATAAATTTACTCCCCTTTTTGAGTGACAGCGCCAATCAGATGCGTTAATGCTGGATGTGATAATAATAATCAGCAGCAGCAGCATCAGCAGCATCAGTAGGATCGAAGAACACGTCGACCGACGGCACACAATTTGCACGCCTGTTCCGTCATGCTGTTGTTTTCACTGCTTCCTGCACGAAGGGGATGCCCGATGCACCCGGACGGTTCGGTTTAGCACGGAACCGGACTTTCGGGACCCGGCCTGCTGGCCATCAGCATATGGTTGCAACACGGCTCACACACACACTCCCGCCGGGTGCGGTTTATGAGCGTCATAATCATGAAGATAATGGACAGATGGTGTGGCTATTTGTTTGGATCGCTCATTACTCATTTGGTTGCATTTGAATAAATTATAAGATCCGTGAAATTCATGCCAATCACGTGGCGTGATGGGTGAAACATTCTTTCAAGTTTCCATAAATCAATCCCCTTCATGATGGGTGGTTTTTGGTTTTCCGCGTGGATATAACTATTGTAATGTATTTCTCTTCTTCTTTCGTATCGATTTTTTTCGTGAATTGAGACATAATGTGACTAGTGTCAATTGAACAAATTGAACCAATTTAAATCAATTTCAACTAACAGTTCAGATATGACCCTTTTTTTTTAGTAAATATAATAAATCAGTAAATTAAAACAATCACAATTTATGTCGTTATTGAATTGCATCTTGTCGTTGCAGAAAAATCATTAAAAATATTCAGCCAACTTTACCAACCATTGCATCGTTTTCTAGCACGATTACATTCCGAACTTTAATACATACTCACTTACATATTTTGAATATTCAAAACAGACTAAGATATCATCCTTTATTATGCGGACGCACCACACACACACACACACACACACGCGATCAAAACACAAAACACTTTTGGTGATCAACCCAGTGGTGATGTGTTCATTCCAACCATTTCTATACCCACTCGAACTCGACTCCCCTGTCTGTCACATGTCCTACAAGCGCGATGATCGATAAGACCTCCCCGGCGTCGATCGAAATTACAAGCAAACAACCAAATCATCGCACACGATCGCACGAACGTGGTCGGGGTGATGTGGGACGACTTTTGTTGTGTGGCCCCTTTCTGCTGGACTACGTGGACGAGCCACTATCGCGAAATGAAATCTACCGCCACAGCGCTATGCTGTTGCTTTCAGCAGCAAACCGACCAAGTCTAGTGAAACACCTCACCTCGCCTCGCTCCAATTACAGCAAATGCTACGGCGGTACCAACCGACCCGATCTTGGTGTGATGTGATGATCTGGTGCGCTATAAATATGAAATCTGGCATTCTAGCTCACTTTTGTCAATCTAATGGGGACTATGCGATGAAATTTTTTAAATAAAGAAGTACACACACACACACACACACCCCATGACGTGACGTGACTTTTTCCGCCCGAAAACACCGACGACACGACAGAAACTGATTCCTGATCCTGCCCGCCGCCCGCGGAACGATGATGAAGACATATCGCGACGCAATTCATCTCCATAATTCACATCCGATCGTGACAGTTCAGCCGTTCACTTTCCCGTCACCACGCTGGCGTTCCATCAGACGATGGGAAAGCGGCGACGGGCGCAATGGATGATGGTTGACATTTTTCGGGGTACTATTTTTGGAATGATTATCGATGCTTTGGCGATGGCGCGAGAGAAAGACGACTCCTCAAACAATTATAAAACCAAAATGTCTCATTTTTTTTCATTTCAATATGAACTTCTGTTGTTGAATGCATAATTTAGCACGGTCTGTGTGGTGGTAATACGCATTAAAAATCTCTTCACTGTCGCCTATAAATCATTTATACTCGGCTCCTCGACAGTGGCATCTGCGAACATTGCGAACCTGTTAGCTCGAACCCACCGACTCTTACGCGTCCAAACTCAACTGTCAGCAAAGGGAAGCGTTGACTCGAACGCCTCCACCATTTTTTGTTACTCTCCCCTCGTGGGCCGGTGGAGCTCGCAATTAAAATAACATACAAATTTGTAAGCAACTTCTTTGATTAGATGATGATCCTGTTCTGCCGGTTCTGTTTGAAGCCGAAGGATCCCTGCGGTTCCGCAACTCCACCAAGAATCCCCGGAGCAAGCAAGCGAGCGAACGAAAATGATATTTATTCGTCAACCATTTTTCTTGAGACCTTGATCTTCGCGATGACGCTCCATAGATCATGCCGAAAGAATTGTTCCCCCGCTGTTTCACGATCCTGTGCTCGATGGTGTTGCACCGCTAGAAAACATAACAAAAAATGCCGTACGACAAACATTCGTCCCCAGCGTGCGGACAACTTGGCAGTGCCAGCCGTGTCAGCCGGTAGCCAGGCAAATCCGTCGTTGGAGAAGATTAATTTATCGCTGACGGTGATGAATAAATGACCCCCAAAATTTGATGATCTCTTAAACGGATCGACGCCATTTGGAGGCGGTGTCGCTTCACGAGTTCACGAAACGTCCACCCACTCCCACGCTGGTTCCATTTTTGTCGCGTGTTTGATTTGCTGTTTCATATACATTCATAAACATTCCTTACCGTTTTGCAATTGAAAACTTTATTTTAGTACCACCAGGCTTCATTCTGTTTTTTTTTTTTGCTCAAACGTGTTAGAACATATTCTTTTATCAATCGCGCTGCCGACATAATTAACACCGACATGCGCTATGAAAACAATTTACCATTGCAATATGATCGCAGTGTGCGTTTTTCGCGCGAACTAACGTGTGCCCGATAAACGAACGCTTTTATGCGGGGCGAACCCAAACTTTGATGCAGACACGACCTGACAGGAACAATCTTCTGGAGACTCTTCCCGAAACGGTATGACTGTGCTGGTGCCTCCGACTCCTCCCGAAAGACGGAACAGAAGTCTGTGCGGCATGCAAAGAGACATGAGACGATCAAAGTGAAAATTCCTTTCTGACACAAAACACAGAGAAACACACACACACTCGAAAAAGCGGGCGCACGCGAACGGTGCGTTATGCATAAATATGCTTTGCACACCCGAGATGACTGATGCGTTTGCACACTTCAACCCGCGTCTGCGATCGTGTGCGGCTGGTGTGAACGAAAGGTATTTGTGAAATTCGCTAATTGCGTATTGCGATTCGGCTGTCGCCTGTCGGAGATGGTAAATTAATCTTGTGGACAACCAACCAACCGGCCGGCTTCTGTGATCATCAGCACCAGAGCCCGTCTCATCACCTCACCACCGCCGGCCCACTTTCATCTCTTTGCCGCTAGCATGATCGATGTCAGCAAACCTACCGAGCGGTATGGCGGGCAGATTTTGCCTCCAAATAACAACTCGACGATCAGCGGTCCACCAACGGATCAGCTGGTTATTCGTACCAACTAATCTATGACTTAATAGAACGCAACGGATAAGGGTAGTTTTCGCGGATACAAATGCGTCTTAACCAGTAGCGGATGTGTTTAGTTTGCAATTCATCACGATGGTGGTTTGTGGAGAAACAACTCGGACACGGATTTTTTACTAATGATTTCATCCGTGCTTGCGTTTAGTTGCGATGTTAGTTTTAGAAGAAGTTTGCGTTATAAAAACGTGATAAAATGTGTAAAATATCAATCCATCACAAGTATCATTAGCTCTTATTACTTCAAGACGAACTTTTTCACGTGTAATGATTACTAATAAACTCTTTTGTGCGAATAATTGATATTATTTTGAAATCTACTTTGTTCCATGATTAAAATACAGCTTAAAATGAGAATTACATGAATAATTAAAATAACTCAATAGAGCATAGACGTTACATACCAAACAGTCGAAACATGTTCAGTCTCGTTAAGCAAGTCTTTAAAAAAATATTTTAAAGAAACAATTAAAAATCGTAGAAAAACTGAAATATGGTTTTGGTTATATAAAAAAATATTAAAAACAAAAATTAATTATAAAAATGTACTATTTATAATTAATTAATTGGTCATTTTGATTAGTTTTTTCCGTTTGCCTCAGTCTTTTCAGTTCGCCTAAGTGTTTTCACAAAAATGTATACAAACCTAGTATTTCCTTTCTTTGCTTTACATAAAAAAAAATTTTTTTTCATGAGAGCAGAATCTCTTTTAAACAATACTCTTAAATTCGCATCTATCTTCTCATCATGATGATGTTATCGCTGATCATTAACTTATCAACGAAGCATCATAATTTAGTTTCAACCTAACATCGCCACGTCACCGCAGAAACATACATCCTAAGTCAAATAGCAACTATTATGAGCTTTAAATGATTTGCAATCAGCATCCTACTTGTCAATACGACAAAACAACTGCTCGACTGCAGCTTATTGTCGCTGTGTGTTGCACATCGCTATCCGCCACGATCCTGACGAGACTGATTAGTTTGATGACAAAAATCCCACAACCGTCTCGTGATTAATGGCAACTGTCAACGAATCATTCGGAAAAAGCAACGTGTGCGAAGTGGGCAAAACCACGTCAAATTTTTCCCTCCACACACACACACACACACACACACACACACACACACACACACACACACACACACACACACACACACACACACACACACATGAACCGACCATGGCCTTATGGACCGAAGTGGTAAAGAGGAAAAAGAGTAACGCTAGACCTGACGGGACAAATACGGAGCAGGCTCATAAGTCGCCAATTCCTGCCAGGCCTCAGCCGGTGGCTAACCGC
>JXWZ01013713.1:0-20969 GCA_000956215.1 Anopheles farauti No. 4 | reverse complement strand
CCCCCCCCGAAACACCCCACGCAGAAAGTTGCAGCTCACCATCCAGCACCGGCCCTAATTCTATTCGGGATTTGGTGAAACAACAAAACCTCTCCAACTAGTTTATGGGTTCGAGCTTGGTTTTATTTTTTTGTTTTCGCTTCTTTTAATTTGTTCCTGCCAATTTCTGCGTGTTGTTTTTATTCGATTTCTCCACACACACACACACACACACACACACACACACACACACACACACACACACACACACACACACACACACACACACACACAGACACACATACACCCTTTTATAAATAGTTCCCTCCAATTCCCGATTGACGAGGGGATTGCGCGTGATTACTTGCGTGTTTTTTGTGTGTATGAGTGTGTTTGTTTGTTTTTTTTTTTTGTATGTGCTGCGATCGATCCGAGAACCTGCACAGCCACAGAAAACTTTTCCCTCCACCCAATCACAAACGAAAATTTGAATGAAGCCAATCTTCTCGCCGGGCACAACTTTCTCCTGCAGGCGAACCCGGGGCTCCCACTCGATTGACTATTGATGCGAACGGGGTGCACGCTTGAGGATCTGCGTTCTGTGTGAGTGTGTGTGTGTGTGTGTTTGGAACGGCTGTAGCCGGCCGTCCTTCTCGGCGGACTCAACTTTGTCTTTTTGCTCCGCAGTCCGACGCTGGGTCAGCTAAAGCTCACTAAATTGGGAAGCTGGAGTACTCAACTGAAGTACCGACCGGTTCGATACCGGTTCCTTATTCTAATCCGTCTGTTCTTGCTGCTCAGGTGAGGCAATGCCCCAACGGACACACATATACACACTGCCAATTAACCCCTTTTATTCCGCACGAGAGTAAGAGAGAGAGAGAGAAAGTGAAAGAGGGAGAGAGAACTATCGAGAAAGAAAACATGCACTCTTTTGTAGCAATCGCACCCTGGGTACCTATGTACGTATCATGTTAGTTTGGTATCTCCGCACGATCTCGCCCTGTAAGCCGCTTACGGAACGCTGGTGGAGAAGCCCACGGGCAAAGAAACAGCTGTTAGTTTTCTTTTTACCTCCGTCTTTCACCTTTTGTTTTGTTCGGACCGTTCCAAATTTCCAGCTTCCGAGCGTGTTTCCAAGCGGCCAGACCACCACATTGCCACTGACGGCTGTGAAGAGATTAAATCAAAAAAGCCCAAGCACCTCAGAACGCTTCCCGGGAGTTGAAGTTCATTAAGTTGTAATAGAAATTACATGTACCGTGGGGGATGGCGGAGAGCAGGGGAGAAAAAAAACACACCCTCACATCGAGCAGCAAGATGCGTTGGTGCGAGCACGCGTTACGCACGTCCCGTCCGGCTATGGCGGTACGTCCACAAGTACGGACGTACGGCTGAGGCACGTTGCAGGCTGGCTCGTCAGACTTCACCGTCTCCCGGTCGGCCCATTCGCAGATTGCATCCAATTTCTTCTGGAGCGGTCGAGTGTGGGCCAACCGGTCGTTAGGTTGAAACCAGATGATTATTTGCCTTGCGGACGACCGGGACGATTATGAGGCTCCGGCTCGCTCGCACTTCGGTCAGGTCGTCCGGACTCGGTGGCTGCATGCGGATGCTGTGCTGCCGTAATCGATCGTGCAGCATGGGAGTTTCTGCCAGATGTAAATTAGTGCCCGGGCCGAAAACCACCTCCAACGAACCACGTCCGCCTCCCGCAGGAACGCCCGTGCGTCCATTGTTGTGTGTATTTCCCATGCCTCTCCCGGAAGGACCAAAGATGGCCAAAGACAGACTACCTTTCGGGAGGGTGGGAAACGTATGGGAGAAGGAGGATGCTTAAAAAGTTGCCGCAACGAACTACATCCGCAAACCACAGGCCGCCGTCTTGAGCGTCCAAATCCACCGAAGATCTTACGACTCATCAGGACGACCCTGGGAAAGCGAACAACTGCTCGGAAACCCACAACTATGCGGACGCTCGTAACGGGGGCAAGAAAAGCTGTGCGGTACAAAGAAAAAAAAAAAGGTTCCACCGCTGTCCGCCGAAGATAGTTCGCAGCTCACATGCCGGAGTTTCCGGGACTGTTTGACCAGCGCACCGGTTTAGGTAGGATCGGAGGGACGGGGACCTGGCGGAAGCAAAAGAAAACAGCCGAAGCACTAGCACTCAAGCTGTTAGTCAAATAAAAACAGATTTACACTTTCACTCGCACCGTATCCGATTTGTCGTCCAGCGTTAGGCACCTGTGCCGTGTGGCGTGTGCGTCCAGCACTTCAGACCTTCCGACACTCCATCAAAAAGCAGTTTACCTGGGCTGACGTGTCACTTTTTTGTTGTCGTACGTTGCTCCTGGTGCCAACCGCAGACGGTGTACGGTTTGTGTCACATAGGGGAACGCTACGGATTACACACCGTCCGGGGCAGGATTTCGCTTTTCCAGCAATCGCCGTACGGACCCGAAAACCTTGCGGGCGCGTACCTACATCCACACACAGGCGTCTAAGACACACGCACACACACGATGCATGGCCACGTGCAAAAGATTAAACAAACAACATCAACAACTGTAACAGAAGTACAACCGCATCCTCAACCGGGGGTGGAGGTAAAGCCGACTTCAGACATACCCCGGCCAAACATTCTTCGGGGGACGGGTTGATGTTGGAGTATCCCCAAATCAGCCCAGCTGTAACCATCGGATTTCCCCCGACCACGCCCTCCCTGCCGCCGGCAGGTGCTAGAATGTTAATGCTCCTCCTTACTGGTAGCATCTGTTTAAATTTAATTATCAAACATCAAACGAAACCCGACGACTCGGCCTGCTAACCCCGGCACTGTCTGTTGCAGTGTAATTCGCACGTAAGAAAGAGAATGGATCAATTATACACAGCCACACACACACACACACACACACACACATACACTCCTCTTTGTCAACCGTAGTAGCAGGATAGCGAAATGAACATCCAGTTCGGGGGGTGGGGAAGTTTTCGCTCAACAGGTATGTCAGGCACGTACGGGGCAAACGTTTGCAAACGACACCGTGTCTGAAGTTCCTCCATTGAGCGACTGACAATGATGAAACGGCCCCTTCGCACCAGGACCTGACGGCATCATTTTACTAACCCTTTTCATAACTTCCCTTCAGCTAAACTGGCGTCCTACTGTCGTCGGTAAATACGTGTGCGTTTAATGTAATTTGAAATACGACGCCGCTGGTCGGCTGGGCTACTCTAGCGCCTCCTGTATTTCCTCGTCGTCGCTCATGCTGGAGATGGTGGCCGTCGTCGGGCGCTTCACCTTCGGCACGTTCACGTACGGTTCGAGATTGACGCCCGTCTCCGCCACCAGCCGGTCGAGCACGGTCTTGTCGAGCAGCTCCTGGTGGTACCAGTCCGGTTTGCGCTGCGCCAGCTCCCGGACGTAGTAGAGCGCCTCCGAGTGTTGGCCGGTCGCGACCAGACACTCCACCAGCAGCGTCAGGAGATCCCAGATGCGCACCGGCGGTGCCGGCTCCTGGCGCTCCTCCAGCCGCACCTTGATCAGCTTGATGACGTTGGTGTACTCGCGCCGCTCGGTCGCATCCTGCAGCTCGATCACGCGCCGCACTTCGGCCATCGCGAGCTGGAGCGCGTCGAGGGCCGCCGGTTGGGAACCGGGCGCCGCCCGGGACAGGCTCTTCACCGCCTCCTGCAGCGCGTTGAGCGCCTTGTCGTAGTCGCGAAACTCGTCGATCTCGGCCTGCGCGCAGTTGGCGTAGAAGTTCGCCAGCTGGCTGTACGCCTGGCCCTTCGTGTAGAACGTGACGATGTTCTTCAGTATCTTCGCGTCGTTCTGCCAGTTCAGTGCCTGCAGGTAGTTGGCCGCCATCACGTACACGTCCTTCTGGCGGGACATGCCGGCGAAGAAGATGATCTTGTCGGTGTCGCCCGACTTCAGCAGGCTCTTCATCGCCCGCACCCGATCGCCGGCCTGGGTGAACTTTTTCGTCGCCGCGTGGTAGTCGCCCTGCTCCTGGAGGATGTCGCCGAGGCGCAACAGCACCGTCACCCGCTCACCCTCCGGCAGGTCGTCTTTGCCGGGCGTCAGTAGCTCGGCCAACGTTTCCGTCAGTGGCACCCGGTGCTCCGCGCAGACCGCCAGCGCACGGGTGAGCTGCCGGGCGTTTGCCAGCAGCTGCACCGCCTTGTACGGCTGCTCGATACCGACGAAGAAGTCGGCGCAGCGCGCAACCAGATCCGGATCGGACGCGGCATCCAGCTCGGACGCAATTACCTGCAGCGATTCGGGCTGCTGCGAGCGGAACGCCATCTCGACCGCTTTGTGGAGCATCCCGGCCCGGTGGTACAGCTCGACGGCTCGCCGGTAGTCGCCCGACTCCTCGAAGTACGCGGCAGCGGACGCTTTGTCGCGAGCGCGCGCCGTACAAGCGACCGTCCAGAGGTCGTCCGGCAGGTCGTTCTCCTTGCAGATGCGCACCGCGTTGCCGTACGTTTGGGCGCGCGTGTAGAACTGGATCGCTTCCTGCAGCTTGCCGCTGTTCTCGTAGTAGCGACCGAGATGGTAGCAGGCGGCTCGGTCGCCGCTGCCCCGCGCTATCTCATCTGCCCGGCCGACCTGCCCGATGAAGCAGAGGATGCGCACTTGAGAAAACCAGTCGCCCGAGCGCTGGTAGATCTTGAACGCGCCCTCCATGTCGCCGCTGCTCTCGACGTACTGGGCCCACCACCGGAGCAGCTCCGGATCGGTCGTCGCCTGCATGTACTGCTTCAGCGCGCCCGGGTCGTCCATCAGCAGCTGGCTGATGTTGTGCATCAGGCTGCTCGTCCGCTCGTAGTACTGTATCGCCTTCTGCGTCTTGCCGCACTCCTTCAGCCACTCCGCGTACTTATGGTACGTGTTGCGCAGATGCACCCGATCGAAGTGTTCCGCCACCTCCAGCGCCTCCTCGAACCGGCCGGACGCCTGGTACAGCTTGTTGAGCAAGTCGTACCGACCGCACCGCTTGTACAGCGCTTCCGCCTCGTCCATCATGCCGAGCTCGATCGCCAGCACCGCGACGCGCGCCTCCGGCTCCAGCGTCACGTCCTCCGTCGCGCGGCGCAGCGCCCGCACCGACCGGGCCCGCCTCAAATGGCCCAGGCACACCTTCGCCACATCCAGCCGGCCGGTCTGCACGCACAGCCGCGCCAGATTCGCCCACACCGTGTCCGACCGCAGCGACCGGATGCAGCTGAACGCTTGGTCCATGTTTTCCTGCGCCACGTGCAGGCTGAAGTTGAGTACCATTTCGCGCGTCGCCAGATCGCACCCGTCCAGGCCTTTGAAATCGCGCAGCGACACCCGTGCGATCTCGTTCCTCCGCAACACTATCAGGTGCGGCACGCACAGCCCAATCAACTCGAGCGGAGCGTTATTCGCGGTGCCGGTGCCACCGGTCTCGTTCGCATCCAGCACTTCCAACTCCGCCAGCTCCGATTTCGCACCGTCAACAAACATCACGTGGATCTGGGACTCGAGTGGCTGGAGCGGCCGTCCACTACCCGTCTTGACCTCGCACGCCAGCAGCCTCGCGTCTTCCGCATCCCAGAAGAAAGCCACCGGCATCCCCGTAACTGCCTGTGGCGACCGACCGTACGGGTCCTGGACCTGGAAGTCACGCATACTCAGCAAATTGCTCTCCAGGTTCCACAGGTAGAGCTTGCCGTCGGGCAGCAGCTGCTCGTTGGCGATCGTGAGCGCCACGTACGTGCCGTTCGCGTTCGTCCGCGCCATTATGATCTCGCCAAACTTCTCGAACAGATCGTACGCGTTCTTCGGTGGATGGAGTAGACGGATATCGTGCCGGGACACATCGTACAGCCGGATGTAGCCGTTGAGTGTGAACACGGTGAGAAAGGAACCGATGAGATCCACACCGATCGGTTTGCCTGTTGCGAGGGCGAGAGAACGAGGAGAAAGTTTTAGAAAACGCAAAAAAAAAACGCTTCGCAACAGCGAACCTACCCTCATTGCCGTTGAACGCAATCTCCTGCAGAATGATGCCGCTCAGCGAGTAGATCTTGACGTGCTCCGTACCGAGCGTCACGATGCTCTGCTCGTACAGATACACCGACACACAGTCGACCGGAAAGCTGTCCACGGGCGCAATGACCAGAGCGTTCGATTCCCCCTCGCCAACACCGGCGCCCGAATTGCCCGCACGAATCGATCCACCACCCTGCTCAATCCGATAAACGGCAATCGTGCGCCCATTCGTCACCACCACATGCAGCTCGTTCAGCGCGAGATGTATGATCGAAATATCCGTGTGGAGTAGCGCTTCCCTGCCGCTCGCATGCCGCACCAGCAGCTCGTTCGACTTCTTCTGCGACGCCCAAACGTTGCGTGCGTGTGCGGACAGCAACGCCTGCTCCTTCAGTATAAACACGCTCGACAGGCAGTTGACCATCATGCACGGTCGGTTCGCTTCCGTCGTGCCCCACACCAAACTCTTGATCGTACCCCGGACTGGTGTCACGTTCGTCAGCTGCCACTGGTGTTCGGCGTTCGCGTACGTGCGACCGCTTCCACCACCCGCAGCCCGTCGCCACGTGTACAGCTGCCCTTGGCTCGTGCCGGCGCTCAGCGTTTGCGTGTCCGCACAGTAGGCGACGCACGTGAACGCTTCCTGTGCGGTGGTGGCAGTGACCGACGACCGATCCGTCCCGGCGGCGAGCTCCATCGACAGCACGTAGTTGTCGTTCGTCTCAATGTCCCACACGCGCACGGAGAGGTCCCCGGTGAGGATGGCCAGCGCGCACCCGGCAACCCACGTGATGGCGCTCTTCGAGCCGGACACCTTCCCGGAAAGCTTCACGCGATCCAGCTCACTGATCTGACCGTTGCTGTCCACCTCGTAATGGCCGATCGTGATGTCCTCCATCAGAATGACGATCGAGTCTCTGTAGGTGCGATAGAGGGAGCAATTATTACGGCAAGGTCGCGCAAAAACATCTCGACTGTTTACGCATTACTCACTGCTTTGGGTGCCAGAGTATCTGCATGATGGGGATGCTGTCGCCACGTACGATCTCCGTGCACGTTCCCGTCTGGTTGATGTAGTACAAAATGCCGGCCTGAGTGCAAGCGTAAAAGCAGTAGTTGTCGTGGACGCTCGCATGGGCCAGGTTGCGCACGGCCGTTCGGGGACGCCAGCTGGTCAGCTGATCCAGGGCCGCCTCATCGCCCGCCACCGCCGCCCTGTACGCAACAAAAATCGCAACCAATTAGCCTCCTGTATCGTTCCTTTCATCCCTTTCCTTACCTGGCCAAGTTCGTCAGCTCCCTACTGCTGGCGCTCTGAATCGACTTCCGGAACGTGATGTGCAGCAGCGGATCGCGCAGATCGTGATTGAACATCGTGAGGAACTGCGACTGCCCATCGAACCGCCACCCGGTCAGCACGCCCATCGCATCGGCCGTTATCACCCGGCCGCCCTTCTCGCTAAACTCCAGCAGCATGATCGGCGACTTGTGCGGTCCGTTCACCGTCGCAAAGTCGCGCTTGCCCTCGAACCACGCATGGATCTCGCCGTTCTCCCAGCCCGTCAGCAGTATCTTCCGCTCCGGGTGCCACGTCAGCACCGTCGCCTGGGAGGTGGCGTGCACCGGAAACGACACATCACGCAGCGGAATTCCCTACGAAGCAAGAGGAATTGGGTCTATTAACTCCTGCCGGATAGCTTCCTTTACCCATTTTACCGTGTCGTCGAATATGGTGACCGAACCGCCCCGCTCGTTGCTGTACGACGCGACGGCAAAGATCGGTTCCACCGGGTGCCATGAGCTGACCGTGCTGATCGCTTCCGAGTCGAGAAATTGCACCTTGGTGTCGAAATACAGCGTCATTGCGCTGGAGATCTTCTGCAGACGCAGCACAGAGCACACAAAACGCCGCCGTTTTTTTTCTTTTTTGACAAGCTCGCTTGCTCGACGCTTGCCGCACTTTCGCAAACGCGCTTTGTTTACGTTCGAACCATAACAACCGTCACCATGGTGATGCTCAAGGTCAATTATGCCCGAGCGAACGAGCGTCCGCCAGGGGGCCTCAGCTGTCAAACGGTGTGTTTGTTTTGTGTTGACGATCATACACTGCCGCCGCACCTGTCAGTTTAAAAAAAAAAAGAACAGGTGAAAAATATTCAAAACGGAAAACAGTATTTGTATTCGGTTCAACGGGTTCAATTCAAACAAGCGAAATATGATAGCGTTGTAAGGAATTTTTATTCGAGAACAAATTTCGAATTCGTTTATTTTATTATTATTGTTTCCTTTTAAACCGTCCGTTAATTCAACCATCTGCAGCAAGGGCACTTCACTATCACCGCACTGCTATCACAACCGCTTCAGGAAAAAAATCCCTTCCAGAACGGAAAGACCTAGCACTAAACAACATCGCGCAAGCTTGTGGCACAGATTCCGATTCATGCGGGTTGTGAGATCGCCAAGCGAAACAGGCGGTCTGCAGTTGAGAAGCAGTGATAAGCGCACAGTCAAACGAGAGCGTGGGTGATTAGAAAGCAGGAAGTTCATGGTTTAGAACGCGGCCACTAAAACAACTGCTGCAGTCCACTAGGTTAAGCGAGATGTGTCGTGTGCTCCACAGGTTAGTGGTTTTTGTAGTGCTGCTCTCAGCGACCGGTCAGCAGACACCGGATGTGAAGTATGAGGTGGATTACAGCTCCAGCACGATGGACACGTCCGGTAGCGAGTACGACGATTTGGAGCTCCTGAGCTCAACGACTCCCTTTACCAGCGATCAAGCGTCTACCCAAGACACAATGCCCGACTACAATCAACCATCGCCCGCAACCAGCCGGCGGATGGAGCTAATGTACGGCCGATTCCAAGACGATATCGGTCGCATGAAGAACGATTCCGAGCGGCTCGATATCGTGTTCCTGATCGATGCCAGCTCGAGTGTCGGCCCGACTAACTTCCAGAGCGAGTTGCGATTCGTGAAGAAGCTCCTGGCCGGGTTCGACGTGAGCGTAAACCGAACGCGCATCGCCGTCGTCACGTTCAGCTCGCGCAAGAGCATCATCCGGCACGTGGATCAGGTGTCGGAGCCACTGGTGGCGAACGATAAATGCTTGCTGCTCAACTACCAGCTACCGAGCATCGGGTACAGTGGCGGCGGAACGTACACGTACGGTGCGCTCAAGGAAGCGGAAACGATCTTTGCTGGCGGTGGAGGTAACGTAGCGCTCCAGGAGCAGCCCGCGCGGGTTATTTTTCTCATCACGGATGGCTACTCGAATGGTCAGAGTCCGATACCGATCGCACGGCGATTGCGGAACGCGGGCGTGGAGATCTTCGCGATTGGCATCGAGACGGGGAATGATGAGGAGCTGGCGGACATTGTGACGTCCGGTGAGCACCGGTACCTGCTGGCAAGCTTCGAGCAGTTTGAAACGCTCGTCCGGCAGGCACTGCACCTCGACTACCGCCATGGCCCGTCCGTGCCGGTTGCAAACTCGTCGCTCTGCGATCGCCTGTGCGAGACAGCAAACGCAACTCAACAAGGCGACTTTGCTGGGTGTTGCGACGAGAAGGCGGTTTGTAATTGCCTGACCACCTCCGGTCACTATCGCTGTCAGTGTCGGGCGGGCTTCACTGGAACGGGCTTATGGGGCAACTGTCAGCCGTGCCCGAATGGGACGTACTGGACGGAAGGGGGAAGTTGCGAGCCGTGCCCGCAGGTGCGTCACATCACGCTCACGCTGGGTGCCACATCCGAGAAGGAGTGCGTTTGCCCGCGCGGTTATCAGGAGAATGAGGATGGCCGTTGCGTGGCGATCACCTGTCCCGAGCTGCAGGCCCCCGAGAACGGATACTTCGTGATGGATCCGAAACCCTGCAGTCAGGTGCTGAACGCCGCCTGCGGCACGCGTTGCCGGCCGGGCTATGAGCTCACCGGGAGCAGCATTCGCCTGTGCCAGGAGAACGGCGTGTGGTCCGGAACGGAGGCGAAATGTACGAGTAAGTAGGTCGAGGTGTACACGGCAGTACGGCGGACGTTTAACTCTCTTCTTTTCGACGTTGTACCCCCGACCGGCTGAAGTGAAGCAATGCCCACCGCTCAGTATTCCCTACTACGGCATGGTGGTGTGCAGCAATCCGGATCTCGATCTGTACTACGACTACACGCCACGCAACAAATCCTTCCTGCAGAACTACAGCATGTCCGCGGAACGATTCACCGAGGCGATGCCGATCGACACCGAGTGTTCGTTTACGTGCGGGCCCGGGTTCTACCTGAAAGGCTCGCACAACCGCAACTGCCTGCCGCTCTCGAAGTGGGACGGACTGCAGACGACGTGTAAGCGTAAGTAGCATCCGCTGCGTTTCCTTCCCTCCAGACACTCTCAAGGTCCCGCGTTTGCAGAGATACTGTGTCCGGCGTTGCCGAAGGTTGCCTTCGCGACGTACGATCCAACCGACTGTGCCGAGTCGAAGTCCGCGTTCGCTACCAACTGCACGCTGGTTTGTGACTTCGGGTTCGAGATGAAGGGTGGCCCCTCGACCAAGCAGTGCGGTGGCAAGCGTACCGGCACCTGGAGCAAGCAGAAGACACCGCGCTGCATCGACGTCGCACCACCGTACATCACTTGTCCCGGGAACTACACGGTGCTGATGGACGACGACTATCCGTACGCGCTGGTACGGCGGCTGCACCAACCGTACGTGTTCGACAACAGTGGCGACAACTACACGTACTGGTCGAAGCCGGGCATCAAGGAGGGCGGCATACGGCTCCCGGTGGGAGACCACGAGTTTAGCTACATCGCGATCGACGCGTTCAAGAACAAGGCCCGCTGCAGCTTCACCGTCACCGTGGTCGATTTGACATCGCCCGTATTCGAGCACTGCGTGGAGGGGCCGGTGCACTACGTGAGCGACGGGACGAATCCCGAGCAGACGTTCGTCCGCTGGAACGAACCCACCGTGTACGACAACGCCGGCACCAATCTCACCGTCACGCAGAACGTGACGTTCGGGTATTTGCCAGCGGGCCGGCACTGGGTGCAGTACCGGGCGGTGGATCCCGCCGGGAACGAAGCCGACTGTGTGCTGACCGTGGACGTGAAGCAGTACAGCTGCGACAGCATCCCCGAACCGCGCAACGGGTACGCGATCTGCGCGTACAACGTGTCGCACACGTGGTGTGAGCTCGGCTGCAAGGAGGACTACATGTTCAGCCTGCAGGCGGACGACACGCTGCGCATGATCTGCGACCGTGCCCATCCCACGTGGAGTGACCAGCTGGACGTGCCGGAGTGCAGCCGGGTGATCGGGGCGGCGGGCGTGGAAAAGGTGCTCACGATACGGCTCGATGACGGGCTGGAACCGGGCTTCTGCAACGACACGACCGCGGTCGGTGAAGTTTCCGCTGCGCTCTCGGATGCGCTGCGGCAGGAGCTGTGTGGCGACCAGCCGGACTGCACGCTCCGGACAACGCTGCCCGCATGCTCTGCCAGCGCGACACCGGGCAGCAGCGCAGAAGACACGGTCCGGTACAACGTCGTGAAGCGGAGCGCTGACGAACGCACAACGCCCGAGCCAGGTCGAGGAGCGGCCGACCGGGCGACGGTCAAGATCTTCGTTTACAAGCGCGTCTCGCAGGAGCTAGGCATGTGGCGCTCCGACGGGAAGCAATCGGAGAACATAAAGGTAAGCGGTACGGTAGATGGGTTTGGCACGATCACGAACTCCCGCTTGCCGTTCCAGCGCATCAAGGAGGAGCTGGAAAAGATCAACGGCAAAAAGAAGCTGCGCCGGCGGCTGGGCGCCCTAAACATGGATCTCAGCGTGCTGAAGCTGGACGAGAAGATACGCTGCGCGAATGGTAGCATCTCGAAGAAGCTTGTTTGCGGTGAGTGTCGTTGTGTGTCCGGTTCGGTCCAAGCGATTCAAACGCAATTTTTTTTTTTTTTTTTTCGTAGTACACTGCCCCCGTGGTACCTATCACAACTACACCTCCAACAGCTGCCTGAGCTGCCCGATCGGTTCGTATAACGACCAGACCGGCCAGTCGGTGTGCCGGCCCTGCCCGGAGCACCACTCCACGCGAAAGTTCAACGCAAAGCACGCACACGAATGTAAACCGCAGTGTCCGCCCGGGACGGTGGCGAAGTTGAAGCAGCTGAAGCGACCCAAATCGGCGACGGTACCCGGCACGGCCCAGCACTACCACAAAACGCTGATGCCGTTTTGTCGGCTGTGCGAGCCGGGTCAGTACCAGGAGCAGTACAACCAGGCGCAGTGTCTTTCGTGTCCGGGCAACTACAGCTCGCCGAGGGGTTCGAAGGCACGGGCGGAATGTTTCGCGACCGGAACGTCGCTGCAGTGTGACGCGGGGAACGTTTGTGGTGATGCCGGGCGGTGCGTTTCCGATCCGGGATCGCTGCCCGGCTACCGGTGCCTCTGTGAGGAGAATGTGGTCGGTGAGCACTGCGAGATCTCGCTCAATCCTTGCAGTTCGGCGCCATGCTTTAATGGTGCCCGTTGCGTCGCACACAACGCCACCGGCTTCGAGTGTCACTGTCATCCACCGTACACGGGAGGGCCGCTGTGCGAGTCGTACGTCGATCCGTGCCCACCGGACCACTGTCAGCACGGTGGCAGCTGCGTCGAGGCGGACGGTCAACCACTGTGTGAGTGCCCGGTCGGGTACGAGGGCGAACGGTGCGAATGGCGCAAGGACTTCTGCACGCCGAGCCCGTGCGAGTTCCACGGTGTGTGTGTCAACGTCGACGATGGGTACAGCTGTGTCTGTCCGCGGGGGAAAACTGGGCGCCGGTGTCACCTGGAACCGTGCGATTATTTGCCGTGCCCGGCGGGTGCCTTGTGCCAAAATGGTGCTGCCGACACGCTGGACCACCTGCTGCACTACCGGTGCGTTTGTCCGGCCGGTTTGCGGGGCACCAACTGCACGGAGGTGGAGAACCCGTGCGACACAGCGAGAAGAGACTACTGCCGCAATGGCGCACTCTGTGAGCCCGTCAAACTACGCACGCCGCACACAAACACAACGACGCTGGACGACTACGACGATGAGAGCTACCGCTCGGTGAGGTGTCGTTGCCGGCCGGACTACTACGGCAGCAGGTGCGATCTCCCATTGTCCACCTCGTACGAGCTCGACTTCCCCCGCACGGGTGCGGACGCGTACGTGCGGGTAAAGGCAACCGAACGAACGAACATGGCGGCCGTGAGCGTGTGTGGGTGGTATCGCGTCGATGACGACTTCAACTACGGCTCACTACTGTCGTACGCTACCGCCACCACAGACAACGCCTTTACCGTCACCGACTACAGCGGGCTGGTGGTGTACGTGAACGGGGCGCACATCATCACGAACGTTTCGCACAACGATGGCGCCTGGCACTTTGTGTGCGTCTGCTGGACGAGCGTCGACGGACGCTACGAAGTCTTCCTCGATGGCCGGCTGGCAGCCGACGGGCTCGGTCTAAGCCGTGGTGTGCCTATCCCACCGGGAGGACTGTTCGTGTTCGGCCAGGAGCAGGACGTGCTCGGCGGTGGCTTCAGCGAGACGGAATCGTTCCGTGGCCGGATGGCGTACGTGGACGTCTGGGATCGTGCGCTGGGACGGGCGGACGTGTGGCACTACTACCGTAGCTGCGAGGCGTACGCTGGGAACGTGATCCGCTGGGCCGACCTCCGGCTCGCCACGGTCGGTCCGGTGCGGGTGCGCAGTTCGGGCTTTTGCCGCGACTGCCCCCGCAACCATACGCTCCCGAACGGCGTGATCCGGTACGAGGGACCAAACGCGTTCTTCCACTGCAGCGAAGGCTACGAGCTGTACGGTTCAGCGACTGCTGAATGTCTGCGCACGTCCGAGTGGACCGAGGGTGCCCCGTTTTGTAAGCGTAAGTATTCCGCTTTTCAGAGCAACTTTCCACCTGACTGATGGGTATTTTGTTTTTATTTTCAATCGCCCCTAAAGTGATTCGCTGCGGTACGGTGGATGCTCCACTGAACGGGCAAGTCGCGCTGTCGAAAACTAGCTACGGTGGGGAGGCTCGCTTCAGCTGCGATGAAGGTTTCCTAGTCGCCGGGGAAGCTATCCTGCGCTGTACGGCAGACGGCACGTGGTCCGCCCCCGTGCCGGAGTGCATCAGCATCGTGAAGTGCGCACCACTAACGCTGGCCGAGAACGATGGCCGGGCGCCGGTGATATACGCGACCGAACGGGGCCCCATTCGGCCACCGCTCGCCGGGTACGATGTGGGCGTGCTGGCGGAAATTCGCTGCCAGCCGCACTACGTCCTGACGGATGAGAATCTGCTCACCTGCCTGGAGAGTGGCCAGTGGGATCTGCCGCTGCCGGAGTGTGTGCCGATACCGTCGCCGACGGAGCAAGCGCCCCAACAGCGGCTCCTCATACGCGTGAACCGTCGCCCGGACGTGCAGTTCTGGAAGCACCTGAAAGACTATCTGTTCCACGGCTGTGGTTCCTCCTCGGCCCGGCGGCTCTCCCTGTTCTGCTACTCCGCCACCGGTACCATCGCCGGCAGCAACTGGACGGATCTGACGGGCTACACGCTCCCCAGGGAGGCCGACGTGGACGTGGCGAACATCGACGTGAAGCTGCTCGCCTTCCTGATGCGCACGCTGCAGCCGGACGTGCGCGGATTGCGTCCGGAGAACTTGTTCCGGTTCGTGCTGTACGGGACGACCGGTGAGGTCGCACCGGAGGCACGGCTGCCGGTGCCGATGGAGCGCGCGTACCGGTTCGTCGTGTGTCAGTTCATCGACATCATCCTGATGGACCGGGAGCTCAACTACGACGACGAGATCGTGGTGGACATCGGGCGGGAGGAGAACACCAACACGAAGATCAAGTACTTGCTGAAGAACGTCGCGCAACATATTTACCAGCAGTACCAGCACCTGCTGGAGGAGCGAAACGCGCGCGAAACGGCCGCGCTCAAGAAGATCATTGAGTTGGCGGAGGTGGTGCCTCCAACGACCACTACCACTACTGCTGCACCATCACCTCGCTGTCCGTTAGGTCACCTAGCTCTTCCACCGATCGATAGCCACGTGGCGGCAGTCGAGCTCCCCAACATCCCGGATGCGACCTGGCGCTTCGCGACACTGCTCCAAAGTGGCGTGCTCGTCGAACCCGGCGCTCGCATTCTGTACGGCTGCGACGATGGCTTCAGCATGCGGGGTGCGGGCGTGACGGTGTGCGGTGCGGACGGCCGCTGGACGGAGGTGGCCGGCTTTTGCGAGGGTGCCGTCTGCGAGCATCCACCCGGCCGGCCAAACATGCTGATCGCACCGGCGTCACGCGACCGTCAGTACTACGTTGACGACGAGATAGAGTATCGGTGCGAAACGGGCTACACGATCAAGGGCCACCCGTTCGTCAAGTGTCAACCGAACGGACGCTGGACGCACCTGATGGCACGCTGCACGCGTAAGTTCTCGTGCGACGGAGCGGTATGGCGACAGTCTCCCCAGACGTTCGTTTTGTTTGTTCCCCTCTCCCTCGTTGCAGGTATCTCGTGCGGACGGCCGAAAAACCTAGCGATGGGGAATATCGTTGGCGGCCATTCGTTCATGTACGGCGACACGCTCACGGTACGCTGCCAGCAGCGCACCGTTGACATCACCTGCCAGGCGAACGGCCACTGGACGACGTACGACGCCTGCCTGTGACTTCGCTCCGCCTGTCGGTTACAACCTTTCGATTTAGCACCACCCAGCAAGACAACAATGAACCAAAACACAATAATGAATAATCAAAACACCAAAACCTTCAAGTGAATAACCTGTTTGTTTAATTCCATTGTTTTTACTCTACAGTTTTAGTGCTCTTTATCACCGCGTTCCGTCCTAACTTCCCTCTCGGGTTTTAGTTTTCTGCAAGCAAGTTCTTTGTAATATGTGTGTGTGTGTGTGTGTGTGTGTGTGTGTGTGTGTATGGGGATGGGATTTAACGAAGATCCGATCTGCGTCACTTGCTGGTTCCTGAATTGCTAGTTTAACTCTCTTGCCTCACCTGTCCGCTATTGCTGTAATGGTTTGTACAGAAACCGGGGCTGGGGAAGGGTAACGCACAACGCTCACGCTGTTTCCACGTGCATTTAATCATATTATTATCCTCTTTTAATGTATCGCCCGTAGTTCGTTTCTTCTCCTCGAGGTGTCCTTACCCTCATAATCGTGATTTAATTTGTAGTATCTCCAACCATATTCCATTCCCGGTAATTTCCCTCGCGATCTCTATCCTGTTTTCGCTTCCTATCTATCGTCCACCATCCACCGCTCTATCCAGTACTAAGTATGGCAACCGAAAAGAGGTTCGCTGAGTTGTACTGTCACATTAAAATGAAAAAAGTATTTAAAAAAAAAGGATGTTTTATGTCGTTCAAGTTGCGATTGTTGCCGGTCGGCAGCAGGGATGATTGTGAAGAAAAGGTGTGTAAGAAAACTGTTCTGCTGCGTTCCGCTTTAGATGACGTTCCGACAAATTAAATACAATCCACCTGTTGTACCTTCTTGCATTTCTCACTCTGTTGTCGCCCGCGCGGGTTGATCATACGTTTCTAATATAGTTTTCCTTCCATTATTTCTCTCTTCTTTCGTTCCCACTTTTCCTCGCTTGAATTTGTTACAATACCTACATAAAATATTTCAATTTATCTTGTTTTTTTTTTGCTTATTTATTAACGTTTCCATTTGTGTTTTGTATCTTGCGTTCGCCGTGCGTATCGTGCTGCTTGCCACGCGCACTTGTGAAACGTTTCATTTAGATGTGTTCTTTTGTATTTTTGCTTCTTTTTCATATCTATTGCATATAGTGGGGTGGATAGTTTTGACCATGAGCTGATTCCCACCGTTAGCACACTATGTTGGATTTTAAAATACATGAAGCTAAAAGTAACTGTACGGTGTAAATTTTATTCCTGCACACTTATACGCAACGTACGCATCCTGTTCTGCTCGGGTAAACAAACGAATTCATTTCTATGCACACAGGCACAAACCAAAAGAATTACGTGAAATGCAAAAGTGTAACGCAAAACGCAAAGAGGCTATTATCTTTGTGAACAAAACCATCACAATCGAACCAAAAAGTGGATACATCACTTAACGTAAGGAACAAAAGAGTAGCAAAAATCAACGGTCAAACGAGATAAGATAATGTTTGCTTTTCTTGTTTCTGTTTTTGGAGACAAAACCGATGCAACGAGGCGAACTACAAATAGAACTAGCGCATTAACTATGGGCAATGGAACAAACATATATATGTATATGTATATATATGAAGACAGAAATAGTAGCTAAAGAGTCACCGAAGATAACCGTCTATTTGTTTTATTATTGCAGATGTTGGTCACATCAAAGTTTGAAAGCTATTCATATATCGTTTTTTTTATTTGTCTTAAATATCTTTGTGTTTGTGTATCATACTTTTTCATCCCAGCTTTTCCCCCAGCCGCTCGGTCTCAATTCAACAACCATCTCGAGCACTGTTTCTCTCTTTATCTCTCTCTCTCTCCCTCTCTCTCTCTCTCTCTCTTCAACTCACAAGCAGCTACCGTTTTGTTCTGCCATTCAAGATGTAATTATTTTTTGTATTTTGTTTCTTTGTTTGCTTCATTTTTGTTTTCCTACTTACAACTTAGGCAATCTACAACTTCGCGCGCGCACACACACACATGCACCCTCCTGCACGCTTACATTCATACTCGTTGCACTTTCCTATCATTTTATTTGACAAATTTTAAATAGTGTGTGACCCCGTTGCTAATTTCTGTTAGTTATTACTTTTTCCATTAAATTTTCTTGATTGTTGTTTTCATCATTTCTCTGAAATTCTCGGAATGCTTCATTCATATAATTTCATATTCTATTTGTTTTTCATTTTGTTTCTTTTCCGTTCCATACTTTCCGCGTGCCAGTATGAATTACATTTATAAGAGTGTGTGTTTTATGTAGTTTACGATTTTATTTGTTGCCTTTGTTTGACGCAGTTGCGTAGCATGATCTGTTCATCACTACCGCTCTCGCCTTAGTTAAGAAACGAAACATAGCCTAAGAAGGCAAACAAAAGAATGCGCCTGCCTCGCTTTCATATACAGAGCTTATTAATTTTTTTTTCCACATTTTGTTAGTGTCCCTATTGCATTACCTATGGATGAAATGAAAAGAAAAGCTAAATTTATCGAACGTAGGACGTGGTTATATTTGTTGATCTCTTTTCTCTAGCACACATTGCCTCCCGCGGATTCGTTATAAATTTGTTTCGATAATTCTAGTTCTATAATACCAACAGTGTATTCTGCGCCGTCTTCGGGCGCCACCCCTTCCTGATCACTTCGAATTTGTTCACCTATCTTTGTTTGTATTGCATTATTTGTTTTTTGTTTGTTTTGTTTTCATAACTATTTTAATGCAGTTTTTACGTTTCACTTTCACCCTACACACCCTAAAGCGAAATTTGTTATGAGAATGAGAGCCACGCGAACACCGTTTCGTTCCTTTTTTTAAGAGATTGTAATAATGCTTGCAGAAACGATTTATGCACAGGTAAAGCCTAACACGTGTACGGCTAATCATAATACGTAACTTCTCTTATTAGCTGTAAAGAGAGAGAGAGAGAGAGAGAGAGAGAGATCAATTTGCCTGCGCTGTTACTAATTGTAATGAAAGCTTCAAATCAAATTTGTACCACTGACGTTTGTCAGCAATATTTTGTTTATATTTTCTTATTTTTCTCTCGCTCTCTTCCTCATTATTTGTGTGTCAATAATTGACGCTTCCAACAGTGTTTTAGTACATCGTTTCTGGAGCTAGCAGCGCCAAACTGAAACTGGTATGTGTGTGCGTAAAAATCGGATCTGGTATTTACACTGATATGATACACGGGTGTCAGTATAGTCAACATGAAAACAAACAGTTCAATTTGATTGTTCCATGGGCTAGGCGTCTGAGGAGAGGGATGACACTACGTCAACGGGGAAAATGAAGGCAGATCTAGCAAGCGCAAATAGTGTTCGTTGTTTTGCAAAACAAAACACCGGTAGGATCGCTTGCTTCTTCTAGTAGTTTTTTTTATATATTCTCCTTCCTTAGAAGCGCCTAAAATATCGATTGCCCTCTCTCTCTCACTCTCTCTCTTTCTCTTTCTCTCTCTCTCTCTCTTTCTCTCTCTCTCTCACACACACACACTATTCAACGCTTTTACGAGTAGTGTTGTCCTGTTTTCGATTGTTCTTTTTCGATTCTAACCTAACTTTGACATGTGACTCCTTCGCCATGGGTCCGTGAAAGAAAGTGTGCTCAGTTTTTGGCGCCGTGCTGGAGAACAGGGAGATCGTGTGTGTCTTGTGTCAACTAAGCTACGTTTGTTTGCTACTGTTACCATCTACAGCGTAATACCTTTAGTTCTTTTCACTCCCAACCAGCTCACCTTTAACGCGGGTTGTAAGTTGACAAAACGGTGGGTTGTATTTGATTCGCGGAGAAGAAAGTTTTGCTGTTTGTTGAAATTTTGTGGGTCAGTGGGAGTAGTTTTGTTTTTCTTATTGCGATTAGGAGGACATTATGACAACTACTTTTTATCTTTATGCCATATTGTTTGTAAATTTTCATTTTGTTTATCAAGCGGAGCGTAAGTGATGAATGTTCCAATGAGAGGTTGATTGCTTTATACTAAAAGCACATCCATAAGTTCCCGCACAGTTCGGTACTGTGCCCCCTAAACCTAGCAGCCCCTGTCTTCCATTAAACCGCCTAGTGGTACGTGATGCTATCTAAACATGAAGATGTGTGGTGTTCAAGTCGTACGTAGTTCATAATGGGTAATTGATAAACCAGCCTACATCTATACCAAATTCCTCGGAACAAACGCATAGTCGGTCGCGAAAGGTCCGGGAATGTACGAGGAACGTTTTGTGGGAGAGGGCGAGAAAGAGAGAAAGAGCGCGATTGTGCGCAGAACAAAAATCCCGAAAAAACTATCTGACTTGTGTCAAGTTGCTTCTTTGCGCGTCAAGCATTTGTATATTCTCTGTTGACTATTATTTGCTTCTAATTGCTTTCATCATTACACCGCATTTGAATGAAATTGAGCGCTCTCGTTTGTTTCTACCACCCTTTTTTTTTTGTTTTACAGTTATTGCTTGCTGCCGCTTAGAAATTTATAACTGTGCCTTTTCCTCCCTCTCTTGCTCTCGCTCAGTTTTACGCTTTTGTTAGTTTCCGTTTCTGTTGGATACTGTAGATAAAGTTGCTCGGTAAAAAGGTTATCGAAAATATACGTCTTTAACATTCCGCTCTGATTCTCTCACAATAAATTAGAGTGCAGTTCTTGCAGTAGTTGAATATCTGGGTATATATAGTGCTTTTTTTTGTTTGTTAGTTCTTTGTTTGTAATTTAGTTGCTTTTTCCTGTTGCTTTATTGTTATTCATTCATGAGTGTGTCTGTTGTGTGTTTGTTTTTCGTTTGTTTCTTCTTCTACAGTATATTATCTCAGCCCACCGTAGTCTGCGCGCTAGGCTAGCTTAATTTAATGCATTTTTTGTGTTGTATCGAATGCAATAAACAGAATAAGTTTCGTTAAACACGCACGCACACATAACTACAGACGCGCATACATAACTACATTAAATAAAATGATGTGATGACACAGTACTGTTGTCAAAAAGGGAAAATAATCATATTTGTAGTGCCAGCGCACGGAAAAGCACGAGCGTAATCAAAAATGTATACAAGCAGCGTTACCTAAGGTTTAAATCTGATTGGATAGACGCAGTATTCTTCCTTCCTAGCTTAGCTCAATGCAATGTGTTGTGTTAATTGATTCGTTGCGTGCTGCTTTAGCTTGTAGACAGTAGTTTCTCGCCATCGAAAATGCTCTCCCCTGCTTTGATGATGGAGGAGGAAGGGGACGGGGGTATAATGGG
>JXWZ01013712.1:0-16139 GCA_000956215.1 Anopheles farauti No. 4 | reverse complement strand
GCGAAGAGCTCATCAAACGGAGGACGAGTGGCCGAGCTCAGAATTGAATTTCAACATGAATCGTCGGAAAAAGGACACACCACCGCGTGCGTGTCTCGGAGAGGTTCATTGGCCGAACCGAGCGCAGTGAATCGAACGACAAAGCCATCATATGGCGCTTCTCGCTCTGGTCGCACACTCACACCACCAAAACAACATTTGATCTTAAATTTTATTTCGAGTCTGCACAGAGCAGCGATTTCAAATGATTAGCAACGGATCGTCAATCTCCGTTTACGCCCTTCCACTTCCTCCCCCATTCTCCCGGCACCCGTAGCCGTGGTGGAGAATTCCATTTCACTTCCAAGTGTACCGAAAATGAATGAAATTCCTTGGACCTAATTGAACGGAGACGCCGGCAGCAGGAGAGAAACAGAGAACACATCTTTTTTGTGTACAAAGCTGCCATCACAGTATAGTTGAAGTGATACAGCTGGCAAACGAGAACATGAGATTTATTTCTATTTTCCTCACCAGAAGGACGAAGACGATGATGTAGGAATGAAATCACGTGCCTGGGATAAATGTGCCAACAACATATTTTGTTCGTCCTCGGCTATTATGTGAAATAATGCCAAGAATTTATAATATTAACAGGGGAAAATTATTAAATGATGAACTATTATTATTATTTTTTTAAACAAAACGAATATTTTATTAAATATACACTAAAATATGTATTGTTGTAAAGATGTTTTATAATTTAATTTGCCTGATTAAAGTTAAAAAAAAAGATTTTACATGCGGCAGCGAACCCTGAAATCGTTCGATTCAGTCAAAATTGCAGAAATTGTTCTATCATTGGTCAAAAATGATACATAATTTCAAACTTTATATGACTGCTAAACACCCCAAAATGACACACAACCATAAATCTTTAATCCGTGCCATCTTGTCTTTCAAAGATGAATTAATCGACCTCGGCATCAAACAAGATGTTGATATCGCACGAACCATAAACATCCAATTCGTTTCAGACGTCTCTCGTTTTCAGCACCGTGTGCCAAAAACCAAACAAAAAAAACGCTAACCACTTATTAGCAGCCGTAGCAGATGCTAATCCTTCAACAGTTTTCCACCGAGCTGCATCCTACAGGTGTTGGTTATTTGTGTTTGTGTAAAAAAAAACAATGTTTGAATTCCATTTCAGTTCAAGCTCTAATCCTGCTCCCCATCATCATCATCTTTCTCTTCAACCATCAGTGGATTTTGTCTCGCACGGTAAACTTGTCAAATAAGTTTATTTGAGCGAAATTTTCATTCATCTTTTAGCAGCATCGCTGCAGCGTTCCCCGTGTAGATTCTGCTGGTAAAAGTCTGGCAGCAGGCCTTCACCCCCAAACGCCACCACATCGCTCTAACTGATGAGTGTTTTGTGTTTTTCGCCACTCCGTACCAATTTTTCTTTGTGGCTTAAGTTGCGTTTTTTTTATCGTTCGATCTTGTGTCTCTATCGTGCTAAATCATTATTAAACTTCCATCAAGATTTTAGCTCCCTTCCGAACTTCGGCACACCATGGCTTTCGTCGGACGCGTAATGTGTTGCTGTGAGCACAGGTGTGTCGCCGTGGTCTCTGATTTTAGCATGGCAGCCAAGTTTGTCTCGGCAAACATAAGACAGATCGAGATAAATATCGACCGAGATGGGTGTGCTGTGAGCAAACGCTATTCAAGCAGCGACTATGGATGTTCGTGTGGGTGTAGTAAGGGTGTTTCCTACTACTTAACATATATATATTTTTTATATTATTTAAATGAAATAATGCTCATTTATCAAACATAACCAGCTGCTCGTGTTAAATCACATAATTTAAACTACATATTTTTATTTTTTAATATGTAACTAAAAACAAACAAACATAAGCATGTCAACACCTTTCAAGCGCCTTTTTATTTTGAACAAAATAAAAAAAATATTTACGGTTTTCGCAGTATCCTTACACCGCTACAGTAGAGGACACCCTTCCGTGAGGTTAGTAATCGCCGCCGACAAATCATCTCCACGGTCACTTAGAGCAAATGTGACAAACGGCCAACAACAGCAGCCAAAAACCAAACCGAGAAGAAATGGTAAACCTATTAAGTGCACGACGAACGAAAGACAAATGGTCATTTATAATAAGATTTTCTTCTGCTACCATTTTTCCCCCCTCCAACCGCACACGACCTGAGGAAGTCACCTAGGGGAGGTGCCAAGGAGCGGTCCTGTTTTCTGCAAGCCCATCGTAAATGAGCGAGAATTAAGAGAAATCTCTTCACAAACGCACCGACGAAGAAAGCTTGTTTGTTTACGTTAATTTCAGACTTCCTTGTGCTGGTTCCTTCTTTCGTTCGCATCAGGCTCCGTACGCGAATAAGCTCTGATCTGTCATCTGTCAACTGTCAACTGAGAGGAGATTTGAGCTGTTCTGGGAGGGGAGTATAATGGTAGGAGCGGTGAAATCATAAGCATGTACTCGAACTTCAAGTGACAGCATCAGGACCAGTAGCTTTTGTAGTACTTTGTATTGGTTTTGTGAAATATGGTTAGAAAATGACCCGCAACATAAGCGTTAGTCATCAATCAACCATTCATATGGTGAAATTCGTCATATGAGGGATTATGTGAGGGATCGAACATCAAAGCGGTAGCAGCAAACCGTCTAATTTCATGCTCGATAAAACTCGAAATGACCAATTGATATTGCACTTGCAGCTGTGCATAGCCATATTGAGTATGTTTGATGCTCAATTGGATACCGCATTGATTTATATTCAATTTCAATCAAGTTTTGAACAAGCTGAAACATTCGAAAATTGCTTTTTTATTGATTTTTTTAAAAATGATGTTGGCGTATTCTAAAAACTAACATGTGATCAAAAAAATCGACTACGCATTGAAGATCAAAAAAGTAAAACAAACAATATTAAAATTGCTTCATTCAATTTTACAAAACGTAATAAAATTATTGTTCGGTACGCCATACTTCAGAAAATGAACAATTATTTTGTGAAATAAAGCTAAATAAAAACCTCATTCCCGTTCATCCAATTACTAAATTAAACTGTAGGCATTCACAAAGCAATTGAAAGCATTCATCGAATTAAAACGGGCACATAAAATAGCATTCTCAACATAGTCGAAATTAGAGCACCGAACAACTCGATTGTCCCGGCAACAGGTACCCATACCCATTAAGTCTCCTCAAAAGCCCCTTTCTGCTCTGGGAATTGACTATCCAAATTTCAAGTACGGTCTCCAATAATGTCTTTCCCACACAGCACTCATTCAACCATGCGGTGCTCCTTCTGTCGCCTACGCACCCAAAACTAATTGTGGTAAACCGAATCAATGGCACGCACTCGGATTGTGTGCGGGAATTGATTTTATTTCAACATCGTCGTTTGTCTTGTTTTATTTCCACGAAGCGATAAAAAAGATAAAAGGCGGCTTTTTGTTCTGAAAGTACCTTTTTTGAGGAGAAAATACTTTTCACGGGAAAATACATGCCCCGCTCAGCGTGCTGAACCGCATCATTCCTCAACAGTATTCGGGAGATTCAATGTAATTTCCGTACTAGGGGAAATGTAGATCGTTAAATAAATAAAAAAGCAAAAGTTCGACGTGAGACGGATTGGAAAGCGCTCGTCAATTTATTTTCACTTCCACCCGAAATCGGGGAATCATTTTATCAGGTCTTTCATACAAATGGATGCACTTTTTACCTTTTTTATTTTTAATGACAATTACGTGGGGAAAACATTTCTACAATTAATTTTCTTTTAACCATTGTCGTGTAAAATACATTTTCTACCTTACATTTGAAATATCAAACCAGAATGGAATCAATATTTTAGCATTATATTATATAACAAAATATTTTATATCAATAAACCTATGCTTGATTACCCTTCAATCAAAAGTATTATTAACAAGGCTTTTAAACATGATAAAATCACAACCGATTAAACAGAAACATGGTACGTGCACAAACCTACAAACGTTGGTTTTAATTTGAAGATTTATCAACAAATAATCCCGTCTGGTATCACTACAATTCAGGGATTAAAATTAAAATAATACAAAAAAAACGATTCCGCAGCAATTGGAAAATTTCCCCTATCAACTGCCGTCCCAATTGAAGTGGAAATAAACCTGGGAAACACAGGAAAAATATATAACCGAGGTGGAGGTTTTTCATCGCCCCATCGGGGACAACCATCTACCCCAAGAACGAGCACGAACCGAACCATTTCGTTCACATAGGCAAACGAAAGTAAGCAAATAAAAACCTTCCCGTGCGCGGGAGGGAGGAAATTCGAAACATGTTTTCACGTACATGCTGAAGCACGGTGGAAATTTAATAGTGTTATCATTTCATTTGAATTTTTAATTCCCATTTCATCGGCTCCCCAAGGGTCTTCCTTGCGAGCGGGGCCGACGACGAGCGTTAGAAGTGGTTTTAATTTTGCATAAAAATTCGCTCACTCGTTGTCGATTCCACACACGCTCGATCGAGAGCATTCGGGGTTAACTGCGAAAATCTCGGCGCCGGGCACACCACCATGCAAAGAGCATACTTGAAATTGCCGGGTTTTGGAACCCGCTCATTAACCTGGCTTTTTAGCGTCGGTGCAAGGACCCACACAGGATCCTGCCCCTTTCGAAGCACTCACTAACCAAAATGCTTGCCATAAGCATTGATCTACTCCCACGTCCCCCAGATCCGCTCCGATGGCGATGGCAGACGACATATAAAATAAACTTTTCGGCAAAATCCTTCCCGAAATGGTTCCCACGATCGCTGGTGAGTCTGCACGTTCGCAAAGGCGACACCCGAACGGACCTGCTATGGGGTGGATAGCTGGAAAGGGTTCGACTGATGAGAGATGGAAAAGTTTGTTGCTTTTGCTTCTTTTTTTTTGCTATTTTGCATACCACTTTTCATTCCTCATCCAACCATCATCAATTTTCCACAGAAGTTTTTCTAGATTTTTTTTATAAATTCGATCTAAAGAATGCTAGAAAAATACATACAAAAACAAAACTTCATTTGCAGGGTTTCTCATGTTAAATAAAAATGGAATTGAAATTGTATTCTAAATGTTGTACCACATTCTAGTGAATACTTGAGATAAAATATAATTTTTTTTTAATCGTTGCAATCTCTAGAACCACATTTATTCATAGAACGACTAACGGTTTCATATTAAAAAATACTATTAGTAATCAAACGATTTGAACTACAATAATACTTTTTATAACCAAAAAAACACTGACCGAATGACATGGCATCAAAATTAATATTTGAAAGACTTTTAGAATTTCTCATAGTGAATACCCCTGCACACCGATGACGCTATGCGGGAAAAACAGCAGACAACAACGCAAAAACGACCATGAACGTCATAAAATAGTTTTGCCAATAAACTAAGCCAAATAAACTTTCTCTTGGTCCTTTCAAACCCGAACGGTTCGGCTACTGCCCTAACGACGACTGCCTCTCATCTGCCCTTCCGCATCTCCCTCTGGCTCCTACTATGCCCAAACGCAAATAATAGCCGAGGTGCTAATGAAGCTTTTCATAATATTGACAGGCTTGCCAGCAAAAAAAAAACGATAAGGAAGGAATGAAATTTATGGAAATCTCACGGTGAACCCACATACTCCATTCACTTCTCAAACGGCGGAGTGGGTCTGAGTGTATGTGTGGAATAAATTTTATTAGATGCGAGCGTGTTTGGAAGGAGGCTGGCTCGCATTGAAAGCACGACCACTCGCCAACCAACAGGAAGGATAATGCGAATAATCCACCATAAACCACACATTGATACGATGCGATAAATGCGGCATATGAGGGGATTTTGTGTGTGTTTGTGAGTGAGAACAGGTCCGTGTAGCTCGGTAGGGTAGGTCCTACCACCGTTCCATTCACCTGTGTACTACTGCCTATAATCTTCCCGCTTTTTGTTCGTCGAGATTATTTACGCTTTTCGGACACTGAACGTGCCACCGGTTTCTGCCATATACTACGCGCGCTCTGAAGAGACCACAAAGGAGCGTAACAAAAGCGAAAAGCGTCTTGATTAAACAGAGACACTCGCGTCTGGGTTTTTCCCTCCCGATCGCACACTTTATCCCACACCCGGTGTCTTAATTGAATCGAATTCACGCGCAACAGCGTTAAAAAAAATGTTCATTTGGTGCGTCCAGAAACCAGCCACCTGGTACTGAAGCACGGCGGTGCCTCCCGGTGGCACTGTCTTAAGTAGGCATCGATAAAGTTAACGAATTTATGAGCTTCCGACGGTGGTACAGAAAACAATTTAAGGGTAGCCGAGCAAGGTGCCGGCAGTGATTCACATGTGTTTAAGAGTATGCTAAAGAGGTAAGATTTTAGGACAATTGTCCAGAACTTGTTTGCAGCACAAAAGCATCCCTTGACATAACAAGGGATATTTTATATGGGATATTAACTCATAATTAAAATTATAATTAACCAAAATTATATACTATAGTAAACCAAATTGGCATAACATTATGAATTTATATCCTGATATTTAAATCAGAGCTGCAGAGAACGCTCACTAGGACTAGAAGCTGCTTTTTAAATAAATATGTTTGTGCTCGTTATCCAACGTAAAGCACTGTAAAAACATAATAATGAATGGCACAGCATAAAGGAGGACAGTCAATATGGAAATCTACCCAAGTACTCGAGACTCTTCGCCCAGTGTGTGTCCACTCCATATCCACTACCTCTAACCTCAATCACAGCACGCTTTTCCGGTGCGTTCAACCGCGAACAGACAAGAATTATAAAGAACATGCAAAGATAAGCGGACCCACGGCTTGACATCCTCGTACCGCCGGAACGATGCAAACACGAAGGTCCCACTTTGGTCCGCTACTTAAGGACCGGAATTCACTACCAAAGGACGTGGACCGAACTAATAAACGTAACCCACAGAGCGAGAGAAAGAAAATCGACTACTTGGAGATGTAAACCTCTTTTTGCTGTCCCTTATAACGCCCCGGAAGACGGGAGAAGTGGTAGTGAGGGGAGGTTTTATTTGTAGCCAGGAGAGACAGCGAAAAATACAATGAAAAACGTCATCTCCTTCAATAATAACGTCCGAAGCGAAAGTAGCATTGAAAAGGTTCACTTTTTGCGGTCGCCTCCTTTTTCCATGCTTGAACGAGTATTTCCGGTCGTTAGGCTAATGAATTGATGACATTCTGTGGTTTCGTCTCGATCGAAGAAATTTTCCACGGTCTCAGATAACACGGGCAGTACGGTACTAGGGAAGAAAATGACCTCTCCCTATTTGACCATTCTTGGAACCTAAAGCAATGGTAGTCCATGATGGTCGAAAGAATATACAAAATAATGAAAGCATTTTTTTAAAGCAATATTTTCAGTATTTGTGTAATTCGCCAGGCAAGTGCCAAAATGGCGCAGTTCAACCGGTGTCACAGTATAGAATTTCGTTTTTTTTCAAGTAGTGTGCCCCATACACATTTCACATCCACCATCCTTCATCGGGCGGAACCCTTGCCAAGCGTCATTGACTTTCACGGAACAATCGACCCACCAGCCGGCTCCACTTACTGTTATTAAGTTCTGATGTTTTTGAACAGGTACTGACCGTAGTGGTACTCTGGGACATCTGCAGTCTCTCCGGGGCGATGGTAGTAGCGCGGCCGGGTTATAAGTTGCTGCAGCAGAAAAACAATCTTGCTCATGTTTAATTCCAGGTCGGTTTTTGCATACGAAAAAAGCGTAACTTTCTTCAGTAGAACACACACAAAAACGCCTACACACACTTACATTCGACAGATAGCTTCCGGACGATACGGGATAATACTAATTCTGGATGACCTGAACGTCCACACACACATAAAGACTCGTTCAAATGTTAAAAATACCAAACGAACCATATCATCCGGCAGCCTGGCCCCGGAGGTAAACCCAGTGCTCCGTTGTCCCATCCCGGAAATGGCCAACCAACTTCCCGTCGCCAGTCCCGGAGTGGTGAAATATGACTCTAAAGATAATCCGGTTAGTAACAACCTACACGATGATGACCTGATACTACCCTTTTCCATCACCTCCGCCGTGTTACGTACGTCACCCTTCCCTGTGTTGATTATTAATTCAGAACATTTCATTTTACGTATTCCATACAGCTTCATCTCCACGCTCCATCTCCATCTCTAGACACTCCAGAAGCAATGAGTACACAACTCATGAGGGTTCACTTTTTTCCCGTCCACTAACCACAAGCTGGAGATACGAAATATTACGATCCTGGGTCCTTAAAAACGACTCCTAAGCCCCTTTTCATTTGACCAGCCGTGCTCCAGTTGGTACCCGGTACCGCACACCAGATGGCGCACTAATCTGTGATCCGGCGTCAAAAAAGCGGCTGTTCATAAAACGCTGTAAAGCATACCAAATGAGCACCGCTCATGATGTTTCGGCCAGTGGTGAATGATGTTTTTTGGGTATTGGATAATCCCTACACCGTGTCGGTGTAGTTAGATCCTCGAATTTCCTGGAATCAAACATTGCATATCCCGCTGGAAGGCCGTTAAAAACTGTATACCCCCGTTGGTGCCACTATGTGCGGCATGGTTCGACTAAAATGTGCTACATTTTTAAAATCCAATAAAATCCTCTTTTCTGCCTGTCGACACACTGGGTGGAGATTTAGCTGATCCCATTGAGTACAGCGAGTACCTCACACGGGGCAATGACAAATGCATTTTGAATGGGTAAACCATACACGTGTTTTGCGGGAACGTGCGAGCCGTGTAGCGAATCATCCGCCAGATGGCGTTGTTTTCTCGCGCGATCCGCTCGCGTACGCGGTACGCGTTCGGTTTTTGCGCTGGTGCACCAGCGAAAGAGGTCTCTGCGATGGTGCTGAATTATTTATTCAAATTTCATGCATACCGAAGCGGCCGCAGGACATCGTACTCTTTGGGGCGATTTTAGCTGATTACATCGGATGTGTGCATGACGAAGAGTGTGGCCTCGGCGACTCTCTCCACTGGCAGACTCTCGCAGGCATTCGTCGTGAGTTCGAGTCGGAGCTGATTGAACCGATACACCGGAGAGTTTCGCATCATATTATCCAGACGTTCCAGGACAATGTTCCAACGACGCAGACAGTTGGAAATTGAAGCGATGAAACGCACGTTCCCAACCGCACGGATCGGTATTCTTTGTTGTCTCGCACAGAACGTTTAATATTTCAAACGACAATCCTTTCTTACCTCCTTTCGAGCACTCCTCACTGATGTCTCAGAAGAAGAAAATACTCGGGGCTTCATATATCATATTTATTTAGCGCTCCTCATCACCACAACGTGTGTCTGTAGTGCGTGTTTGCTGCAGTGACCATAAAGAGCCCTCCCGGACCTCGAGCTTCGAGACATGCGCCAGTAGTAAGCGGTGGAGAGTGCACAGACATTTTTATAGTTCCTTCTCGAAATGAAACCAACCGACACAGGAGCAACAACGAATAAAAAAAAAACAACGCTATCGTCCAAGAGGCCAGCGTGTTTTCCCACTTTTTCTACATGCACACGCAGGAAAAACACTTCATTAAACAAATGCTCGCCCGAGGAGCATCCATCCACTTTTACGATCGATCCAACCGACGCCGCAACAAAAGAGTGCGAGCGGCGTTCGTCGGCTATCTACTTTAGGTCGATTGCGTTCTTCCTTTCGGAGAACGTTCACTAAACCATCGCCAGAACTCTTTCCCCGCCGTGGGCACCGTTTCAGGTCCGAGTTCAAGGGTCTTCCGACGTTAAGTAAGTTGTTCCATTACTTGGAGTGAGGACTGCCGCGCAGAACCTCTGGCAATAAAATCAATGCGAAATAGAAGCGAGATGCGAATTGCCGAGTTGCTCCAAAACAACAACAGGACATTGACCTGCCAGTTTTCAAACTCATCTCTCTTTCTGGTGCCCAGTTGATCTAACCTCGCAAAAAAAAACGGCACAACAGAAACCATTTTGAATCGGCACCGCGCTTCGTTACACCCAACAACAATCAATTCAATTATCACAATTCAATTACCATTTCAGGCGCGTTTCTACTCTCATCTTCTAAGCCTTGGCAGCATCCATATTGAGAGGATCTGGGCGGCCTGGGACACTGGTGCCGATATAAAGCATTCCCCACTTCACTCGATCACTTTTTATCCGTTACGATTCGACATTTTCCGAAGCCCAGTGTTGGTGGTATCTCTTCTTGCTGACGAACAGGAATCGAATTTCAAATTGAACCGTTCCGGTGAGTTTTAACATGCAAATGAACGCAGGTCTCCCGTGTGGCCCGTTATGTTCTTCTCAGTTTGTTGGTTTTGGCTTTCGTTTGCGCCACCTGCACGTGACCGATTGCGAGTGGATGGTCCGAGGCAAACATTTTAGTTGCGGCTTCGTACGAAGCTCGTCTTTCACGACAGGGAAAACAGCGTGTTTAGACGGAAAATGGAAACGAGTTCGACACTATCACCCAATTATTTTCGATTATTATTCTTTACTGCGAAGATATCCTTTTTAAATATTTGCAATCATGTGAAGCCTGCAGTGCTTTATACATTTCAATTTTTATTCGGAGAGATTTAATCATTTTGGTTGATTTAAGTAAGCTGAAGGTAAAATAAAAACTAAATTATAATTTCGTTTCGACATAAAAAGCACAACAATACCTGAATGATTTAAGAACGTGATGACAGGGTTCAAGAATAGGGGTAATAAGTGGCCAATCGGTACTAGACAGCGTAATGAGAGCAAAAAAGTTGACCAAAACTTACCTAAAAAGAGAACGAAATAAAAGAAATATATGGTTAGAGTTTGGTTGGGTAAAAATCGATTTCATATTCAATATATTTTGTTTACAAACTTTTTCATTTATTCCTTCATTATTTCATTCTAATTTCAATACAATAAAAACAACAACGCTGTAAATGGTTCTACAATATATTTTTCCCACTCTCATCACCTTCCCTCGGCCTCACACATAATAATAACCGTGCTCCAAACTCGATCTATTTCAGACTCCTCCTGCAGAGCCTCGGGCGACTAATAGGGCCTTCAATCAAACAAAGCACCGAGAGAGCGATACCATTTTTCAAACTGCCATGAAAGGTACACCTCATGTCTTACACTCGATCGGCGGATGCATAAATCAAAGCTGTTGCACCAGCTGTACAAGTGGCGCATTTTCCCATCAAAAGCCTCCCATGAAGCTCGTGAAAGGAGGAAAAAAAATAACCACAACATCTAATGCACCACTCAAATGTGGAGCGATTTATGCGGGAAAATTGAAAAAAAAAAAACACGACACGCATGTTCCGCATATTTCCATCACGACACGTCTGACAGATATACATTCGGAGATAAACGAGTGCCCTTTGCAGCGGTGTATGCAAAATTGCTAAGCTGAGCGGAACAGATTCCTCGACCGTAAGCAACCTTCCTGCTCTGCTTCATTGTGAGCACAGCCGCTTCATTGGCAAAATTAACCCATAATCACACACGGTGACGTGTGCACGTACCAACGAAACAATGAGTTGCACAGTGTGCCGCCGTCCCCAACCCCACCAGACCCTTTCATTTCTTTCCCCAACACATCACTCGACCCCTTCCTCACATTTCGCAGCGAAAATCCATTTTTCTTCTGCTCATAATTGAGTGCACTTTCACCGTTCCGAACCCATCACATCACGTCTTGTGTGCATCACCTTCCGCCCCACCGCGCACAAAGGTCAGTGTACGGGCGACGCAGCAGGTAAGAAAAGTGAAAACTTTCCCACGAACACGCGCGTCTCGCCTCGCTGGTGATTTTTCCACCCGTGCAGCTCTGGATCGCATCCGACATGGACACAGTTTTTTTTATTTTTGTTTTCCGCTGATGCAATTTGCACCTTTTTTGCAAAGGTAGGTCATGCGGTTCGAAGCTTGCAGGTACAGTGCTTGCAGTATATGTAAAAGCTGTGTTTTATTCATTTATTGATTACACTATAAACAGAATTTATTTCATTTGAGGCTCTACTTTTAATATCGATTACGCAAAACTAATCATTATTATTCCATTATTTAATCTTTAAAAAGTTTTATTGATCATATTGCCTACCTTACAGACGATTTGAACAAAAACAATTCGCAACTAGATCACCAATGTGTTGCTAGCGCGAAAAAAAAGGTACTAAAGAGCAGTTAAACCCATCCTCTTTCGCTACAAGTAGCAGCTTTCATCAAAGGCGGTGCGATGCGGTTTGGAAACTAGGGCGAAAAAATCAACACTTTTCCCGCTGAACGTCCAGACTGTGATGTTGCTACACAAGGAGGAAACTTTTTACCTCCACGAGCTACGGTTTTCCTCGTGTTTCATCCGAGAACAATGCATCCAGTGCGTGCAATGGCCAACTTTTCACTCAAGCTTCGCTATGAAAGCGCACATTATTTGCAGCGAATATTGTAGCCTTTATCGGGGAGATTTTCCATGTGCCTGGCAAAGCCAGGAAAAGTAACCCAAGGGGAGAAAAAATAAAACATCGGGAATGGATACCGATAACCTGCATACATGGGTGTGTGTAAGCGAAAAAAAAATTGCTTGCATTGTGCAGAGCATGCAAAACTTTGCTTCCCCAACGAACGGGGAAAACAAACATAGCCACGACAGCTTCAGCCTCCGGTCGATAAGATATCATTTTCAAATGAAAAGCTACAACACCGCAGCTTTCCCTACGTCGATTACACGTGAGTTTCCGCCGCCTGTGTAATCTCGCCACGAGCGGGCCGGTTTAGGATTGAAATTGGATTGAAACAAACAACTGCATCCGTGCGTAAAGCGGGCGCGTGCACAGAGAAGTTTCCATTTCGGTTCGTCTGATGGGAGGGTGCATTTTATTGTTGCGTATCACAGCAGCTCACCGCCATAACCCACTCAAACCAAACGGCGTTTCGCTCCCCGGGGAATGGGTGCAACGGGGAATGGGTGCAAAATGTTCCATCACAAAGACCCAGAGAATGTGCCTCTTTCATCCACGCTAGGGTGGAGCAAATTTTCCGCCAGCAAATTGTCCTGCCCGTAATTATTTTAAACAGTCCGACGCAGCCGAAGCGACCGGGTCCGCACAGCAAGCCGGTTACATAATAGCGCACCAGATCGCCTGAAAAGTGGAGTTCCCAAATCCATAAGGTGTACGCGGAAACGTGGGGCGAGAGCACCGTTTGGGCTTAATGATCGCACTCCCATGTGAACGACGGACACGGACCACCGTTGGGACCGTTTTGAAGCGATGAAGCAATTGCACGCACAAAGCCTGAGGAAACGCGGAGGCTGCAGGCAAATTAGAGCACATTACTGGACACGCACACCGAACGGGCCGGGATATATTGTTCGAGAAATGAAATGGAAAAGGTAATTGCATCGAACGATGGAACCGAAAACAATCAGCGTAAGTGATGTTGTTTCAGATGATAATGCAGCCGAACTCGGAATGTGCCTGGGGTTGACAATAAGATATTAGCTAGTATTAAATTTTGAAAACATTTTTCAAATCGTTTTACACGACAAGGGCCAAATTTTTGGATTAAGAAGCAATCAGGTAAGCTCGGTGCTTAACACACTCAGCAGAAATTGTTCTAATATTATTAAAATAATCCTTCCACTTACACCAGCTGACGAATAATACAAATTTTCAAATAAATGTAACAAAATATATTAAATCAATCAATCAAAATCAATCCTTTGGAGGTTTTTGGAAATTTGTCGCGCTAGATTTCGTTCAAAAAATTATTCAGCCCAGAGGTACTCATTAAGTGCTCAGCCACTAATCGAATCTACCCGATAAGTAGATCAGAAGTGGATGACATCCGCGAACAAACGAACTAATCCAGGCTAATGACGCATAAAAGGGGGCAACCGTGCTCAGCGCGCTAAAGACAACCCATCATCGATTGCGCTTCACTGACCGCAAACCGAAACGAACCGATGATAAATCATCCAAATCCGTCACAAAGGATCGCTCTCGAACCGGGCACATAAAAACTAATATTCCGAATCCGGCATCGTCGGTTGTGTGACGCAGCAGCTTAACGCACATCGCCCCAATCTTCACCGTTTCCCCGTCGCGGAACTAAAAACACACCCAACGAGCCTCGGAAAATTTGATTTGATCTTTCAGCAAATTTTTCTCACGTCATCGTTCAACCGTGCGCCTCCCTCTGTTCAGCGCACAGACAACACGCGAACGAAATTTCGCCCTACATCCGAGCGAGCATGGTGGAAAAAAATGCATGGGACGGTGAAAAACTCGGTTACATGATCGAAAGTGATCTAATTAGGAGACGAGCGCGTCGTCTTTCGGGGTCGGAACACAACCACGAGGAAAGAGCGAATTCCGTTCCGTGCATCCGTCGACAAAAGGAGGCCGATTAGGGTGAGAGGGAAGGGGGGGGGGGGGGGGGATTTTCCACACATCACCACCACCATCGTTCCACACCCCTTTCTCGGTGCTTAACATCCTGAAGCTAACAATATGTATGTTTGACGCTCGTCGAATTCCGCATCGCTTCCTTTTTCCCGGGATTTTCCTTCGCCGCTTGACAACTCATTTTGGTAGAATTTTTCTGAGCAGCAGATGAGTTTTCCATTCCCACCACCACCGCCTTTTGTGTGTATGTTTGTTTTTCTTTACTTAGCTTTGGGCGTAGATCCGTACCTCTCGTCTTCGTTACCGGCGGCTTGATTTTTCTTGCCATCTTTCCCCCCCCCCCCCTCCGGTCGCGTGAATGATTGATGAGGGAACACATGTTTCGCGTGCACAGTGGGTGACGCGCAAACGGACCCGCAGACAGGCGAGAATCTTTTTACAGTCTTGGCTGTCTCCTCTTTTTCGTGTTCTGTTTTCGGTGCGAGATTAGAAACGCGTTTTCGAAAGAAAAGCCCCATTTAATACTCATTTTGTTTTCGATTTTTCTGTTGTTTTTTTTTTTTTTGAGTTCGAAAATTCAGTTCACCCCGTTTTCTTCCAACCTTCTCCCAATACTGACACGCATACACGATACGATCAGAGCAAACATGGCCAAACATCGAATCGAACATTTTCTCTTCCAGGTTTCACCATTTTCCTCCCCGACACCAAAAATGTTGTCGATACGTATGTTCGAATCGAATCTTAATGGGAACCGATTTTTCACATTATTCTCTGCATCTCTGCAAAACAAACGTTTGTTTTCCTCTAATAGTACAAACTAGTTAACATGCGGCGAGAGCCCATGCTAATCAAGTCGAATGGGATTCGTTTCCCCTGCTACTGGCTGCCGGGGGGTTTCTGTTCCTGTTTAACAAACAAAACGAATCGAAACCCCGCAATGACGAATGGCTTGACATGCGGACGCAAAGATGCGGAGAGATTAGGAGAACATTTGTACGGATTTTGTAAAACAACCATCAACCATTTCCCGGGCCGGGGAATACAATGAAGCGGCGGTAGAAGAAAACGCTTCCTCCAATTGGTGCTATAAATAAGTTCTTAAATTTTATCATGCGAAGAGTGACCGGAGTGCGTTTTGTGTTTTTCCGTCTTCTGCATTTCATTAACATCGCGTTGTCGTCATCTATTAGCGTTGATTTTTAAAGAACATATATTTTCGACATAATCTGAAGATAAACACATTGTTACTAATTATTTTTGTCATTTTATAAATTTTAAATAATTTAAAGAACAAAATGTTCAAATGTGCAATTCAAAGTTTAAAACGCTATTTTATAGTCAATTTTAATCTATTTTCACAATATAACTTTTATGTTTTCAAATTTTATTGCAAACAGCTACCAAACGAATATATAAAAACTAAAAAACTTATTTACGCCTATTTTTTCGCATAATTTTATAAGTCACATTGTAATTTTATAATTGGAGATTGTAATAAACGAAAAGAAAATAACAAAAATAACTAATACTACGAAAAAACTAACGAATATTACAAATTAGAACAAGTAAGCTCGCCAAAAAAATGTTCTAAATAGTTACATAGAACAAATAAATTAGTAAATATGACAAACTGGAGGTAAATTTGCGAGAAAAAATTA
>JXWZ01013711.1:0-15151 GCA_000956215.1 Anopheles farauti No. 4 | reverse complement strand
GCAGCGGCGGCGGCAGCGGCGGCAACGACGGCAGCACATCCGGCATATTATCCGATCGGTGGTACGGTGAAGAAGCATCGTCGCGTTCAGATACAGATGGCCACGGAACCACCGGGAGGTGTAGGCGGCGTGGGTACCGCCGGTGGTGGCATCGTAGTAACGAAGACGGCCACAACTGCCGCCATCGCCGTGGTTGCACCGACGGCACGGAATGCGGTTGCAATGGCCACCGGGAGTTCGCTAAACAATTGCGTTACCACAGTTGCGGGCGCCGTCTGTAGCGGCCCGTCCGTCACCAGTCAAGCGCAGCAACCAATTCTGACCCTGGCGGCAAATCCTAGCAGCGTCGCCACCACTGGGATGAAGGTGAATCAACCGACACTGCAGCATCAGCGGATTCAATCTATGCACCACATTCACCACCATCATCACCACCAGCTAATCAACGGCATACCGGCAGCAGCTGGCCAGCGTATGCCGGCAGCAGCGGCAGCGGCCGCTACCACCCACAACCCGGGAGCCGGTTGGCCCATGGTCGAACCGGTGTTTCATTTCGGACCCGGGTTCGAACTGGAAACGCGCCCATTCTGTCCGACACACACGCCACCATCGGAACATGTCGTCCTGTTTCACGTACGACCCGGGGTAGCTGTCACGTTCCAGATTGCGGGTAACCGGGAAACGATTCGAGGTAAGTATCTTAAGCAGTTTTCATTAATCAAATCAAAATGTAACTGGGTGGAACGAAAGCGTTTGGGAATCACTTCGGGTGAGAGGAAACACTTTCCGCATACCGAATTCAATGTTCAACTGTCAACAGCAACAAAAAACAACTCACCTCAAAAGCTCCCGCACGACACGATTGCGGTTGATAATTGGTGTCCATTGACGACACCATCGGAATCGGTTTATGATGGTGCGGCTTAGGCAAGGTTTACCACCAGGTGCCAAACGCCAACGCATCGCACCGGGCTAATTGTTTTATGTATTCCCCGAAGTAAAGTTTCCCCGTCCACAACAGCGCCTCGTTGAAACCGATAAAACCGAGTGCCTTTTCTCCGTGGGGCGTTATGGGTGGGGTGAAAAAAAAAGACATAAACGGGAAATGGTGGTGACAATTTGCGTCAAAGTAAATTCACAGACCTTTTGTCCCGGAACCGGTCTTTTTACCTCTCCACCCACACCCCACCGTACCCTTCGATTATTAATGGTCCGCGCTCCTAATCCGGGCAGGATCAAACGTTTACTTTTTTGTGTTGTGAATTTTAATGGATTATCAAGACAGAACGTTGGTGTATTGGTGGTTCTTTTTTTTCTTTTTTCTCTGCTTTCACATTCGCGAAGGTTTTGTGAGACGTAAACTAGTAGGCGTTGAAATCAGAGCGCCCGTCAAATCTACCGCATCTGTTCGCGGATTCGCATAAGCCATCGCTAGAGTTTCTGTTCTGTTTGTAGAGAGGAAAGGAAGAGAAGAAAAACCCTACCGCAAACGCTTGATTGTGGGATAAATTAAGGGTAAAAAATCAAATTCTGCTCTGCAGCGACGCAGCGGTTCGTGAGAGGGAAGGATACCGGAATGGTAATGGAAATTATGCGAAGTTTATTAAAAACAGGTCGCGAACAACAACAGCCGTCAACAACCCGAAGTCAGACCCAAAGTTCACCGCACCAGCAGCAGCAGGTTGCTGTTGATGGGACGCAGAAAGGTGATAAATTTGATTTTCAAATGGATTTCCTTCTACTTACCGCCCCTGACGATCTTTCCCTGAGCGCTCTTACGTACGCCTACGCGGTGACCCGAAAGTCACCCCGGTGATGACTACAAGATGATGATGGTCGCTCTTCTCACCTGGGGTGGGATGGCATTCGATTTTGTTGTGCTCCGCTGAGCCAGTACAATGCGAATCGCGAATAGTGCGTGGCACTATGCGCACTGCTCTGGTGGGGTGGGAGGAGGTCATTTGAAGGAGCTCTGTGCAAGAATTTAATCCATTATTTCCGGCGTCGCAAGGATCTCGGAGTGTTTGCAAAAGTAGGTTTGAAAATTGTTTATGCAGAAAACACGAACACAAGCGAAAGGGAAACAAGAGTCCGAGAAGAATATATGCTAACGTTGCATGCTATGGGGCTGGCCAGTTTTACCCCGTTTGTATTGTCTGTTTACATTGAATACGAAATCATATTTACTCGGAAGTGTTGCGTTTGTGAGTGAGTGCGCGTGTTCGGGTGAGCAAACGAAGAAGCATTGCTGATTTCGTGCTTACGCTGGTTGCTTTGCACTGGCGGTTGGTTTGTATAATGTCAGCGCCAACTACGATTGATTTTGTTCTGCAACCCACGGCGTGTGGATTGATGAATGTATCTCTAAAAGTGATGCCAGAATAGGTTTGAATACCTTTTTGCCATACGAACGATGAATCCCGTGTCACGTCGTGCTTGTCCCACAGGTCCCAGTAGAGGATTGGCGTCGCATTTGCGGGATGTGTGTGTGCAATATGGTGACGCTGTACCGCTGATAAGCCAAGCCTCGCACATGCACGGAGCGCAAGGCCAGCTGGAAATCAATTGGGAATTTCCACACTGAAGCCCCTGTGTGTGCAGTGAGCGTGTCCGTCTCCGGACTTCTCCGACCGAATGTCCGATGATCCGATGACGGATAGCGTATCGTGTAATGGAAGCTTTATCGTGTGCGGCATGTAACTCGATGAGCTGATAAATTGGCCCTTTTAGGTGAGAAGGCACGAGCCACGGGTCGCACACCAGTCGCACGGGGAACGGATAGTTCGGGAGAGGTGGTAACTGGATACATTGACCACGGCAAGAGCAATTGCTGACGTCGGCGACAAAACGATTGGTCTCGGCATATCGAAGAGCGTGCGTGCCGCATCGACCACACACCGCATGGCAGCAGTGAAAAGGCAAGGAAAGAGACGAAGCTTAATTTATTGAACCAAAACATTAATGAATTTGACCTTCGGTTTCTATTCAAATCGGTTGTGGTGCAGCACAGTGCCGGCTAGAATGCATCGTTATCGCGCGATGGTGAGATTTCGGTAAGAGGGCTTCTTCCTGGATGAGAGATGAATTAGATTTTAACTCACTTAATAAAATACCCATTTTCTTTGACCATTACCAACCCGATCGATCACGCTGAAGATGATGAAGATCTTACCCAGATCGCAATAAATTCATGCCACAGTTGCGACATTTGCTCTTTTTCGACAAATCGAGCAACGAACAACTTGTTGCAGTTGGTGCACAGTTAAGCCGGGTCTACGCCGTACCCCGCGGATTCCGGTTGAATATTGCACGCATGAGGTCCGCCGTCCGTCGTCAGCGTCGTCAGCATCGTCGGAAGGAAATAGAATGGCGGGAAACGATGATAATCTGCCACTCGACTTCCTTGTCGGATGGAGTTTGCGCCCGGCAATGTCTTTTATGGGCCATAAATCGCAAGTTACTGTTGTGTACGCACGCACACAAGTCACACAGGAAGCTTGCTTGCGTCGTGGCCATGTTTCGATATTCTCAGACACCATGCTTTAATATGCTGCAAAAGCTCATTTCGCGAAAGGGGTTTTTTATGCGGGAAATAGACGATGATCCTTGACAAAGGCGTCGTTCCAACGGAGGGGGAGGGCCTGGTTGGTCCTGCCTTGGCAGCTATTCCGGCAGCTAGATAATGGCAAATCTGTGTGCTGCACATCCGCTGCACAGCTTGCATGCCGTCGTCGACACCATGGCAACCATGGCTGGTAGCTAAGAAGGATAGCTTTAGGCGTGTTGTGAATGCACTCATGGCTGTGACTGCCAGTTTACTGCCGGTGGTTGCTGCGATGGTACGAAATCCCACAAAACGACGAGCCCAAAGGCGAATCGTAAAGATCGTTTTACCGCTGCGCACACACGGTACACGTTGGAGTTTTGCGGAAATAAAACATCGTTTTGTAGTTCGTTCTCTTCCAGAACGTACATAATATCGCTCAAATGCACATGCACGCACGGACTGTTAAAATGATGCAGTGCAGTAAGGACAGGAAAAGGCTCGTAAAAATGTAATTATTGTTGGTTTGATGAGATGTAGAAGAGGTTAACGTTCCCTTGTCTTAAGCATGATGGGACATAGCAAGCAAATCCTCCGCGCTGCGCTCAAACACGACTTTCTGTTGGTTGGAGTTTGAAGGACAGAGTGCTTGTATGTTGAAAAGATTCAGCGCGGTTTGAGGTCGAAACTATTAGAAAGCTCTTGAAAATCCTCGGTACGTGGTGTATATCAAAGTCAAATACGGAACACGTCTTCGGTCGCGGTATCAATGGTGTCGGATAATGACAAGCTTTTAGAGGGATCAATTTTCCTCGCGATAAAATGGGAAAAGTTCATTCTGCAAGAAGCACTGGCGCTCGACAGAGAGGGAGAGCATCGTCCACGCCAGGGTGAGATGAACCCATCAAAATATTAAGTTTCCACATCACGAACTTTCAACGGTGGTAATGTGCTGTAGGAGTATGCAACGTGTCCTTGTCTCCGCTCGCTCCCGCCCCGGCAAGCGACATGTCACGCCTCTCGTCATCGAAACTTTGGGTAATAAGGACGACACAGTTGCTGTGTGGTCGTTGTAAGTTTTGTTCCATTGGTGTAATTTCTACTGCAAAAAAAAGAAAATGTGGTTATCTTCAGCAACTGAAGAGAAAGAACCGTAAAATGCAATGGTCTTATTGATAAGCCGTTTTCATCAACGGGTTCCGTCCCGTTACCTTCCGCGCTGTGAGCTGAGCTGAGATGGGGAGCTAAGATTGACATTATTTTTCATGCAAGCAAAAACATACAAACGAGCAGCAAGCTCGTGATGAACGACCGGTTGAACGTTGAACAAGCATTCCACGCCCTTCGTTTAGTATGGGGAACGGGAAAAGATGTGCGGCCCCTGGGAGGAAACACGTTCGAAACTAAGTAAGACGTAACATCTGCGGTGCCTCGCGGTCCTCAAACCACTCCTGTCACGAGGCTTAAGACCGTGCTCCGTGGTAGTGTATGCACGGGTCGGTACTTCGTTAGCCATTCTTAAATGCATCCTTTTCGATTTCTTTGCTGCTTGTAGCATAAAAAAAGTTTCCTGGCCATCCCATCCACCTCCTCCCTTTCTAGTCGTGTTGGTGGATAAGGACGAAAAATGGAAACGAGTTTGTCAACGAATGACAGCGGGGATAGGGAGCGAGACGTAGTAGTGAAGGAGGTACTAAAAGCGAAGTACCCTCAGCAATATGTCCTGCCCGTCACACACGCTCTCCACAAGACCCCTTTTGCCCCTGCTTCCCATAACTAGCAACGGGGCTTACAAGCGTGTATGATGCAGAAGAAATTGTCGCCATTGTTGTCACACGTCGGCGTGGAGGAGCATTACTTTTGCTGTTGTTATGACCCCGTATGACGCCGAACGAGCGGCGAAAACGCGACAATGGTGCACACAAGTTGACGAGATAGCCCGTGTTTTGCGTTGTATGTTCGCAATGTTCCAATTTTTGTGGTTGTGTTGTGTGTGTGCGTGTGTGTGTGTGTGTATCTTTTGGGATCAGCAAAAATGGCGCGCCGGTGGGTGGATGTCGGTTTACTACTCCGATGAAGATGTTGAGTGTTGAAATTGGTTGGGAACCGTGTGACGACGATGGCACGAGGTCAATGACAATGTGTGACGAGGAAGATGGAAGTGTGGAACGAATTTGAATGTTGTCGCCCGTGGTGGAAAGCGGTTTTTTTCCGCGACAACCGGAATGCCGTTGAAATTTGGTGATTCCCGGCGATTCGGGGATTATTGGTGTGCTTGCGAGCGTGCAACCAGTCGGAAGGGCTTTCGTCGTGAGCATTAGTCCTGCTTAACCTCGTTTTTCTTTCCTCAATTATTTATGTTTTGTTTGTTTTCGATATCGACGACTACTTCTCACGGTTGCCGTCGCCATCGCCGTCTCGCTGGAAGGAAATGGGCGTTGGAATGTAATAAAATGCACGCTTCGCCCGTCTTCGCCCAAGTGAACCAGCCTTTCGCACAAACAACATTGTTTCCAACGCGTTTCAAGGACGATGCAGTTGAATGTTTGTTTGTTTTTTCTTTTTGTATGGCCTGTCGGTGGAAGTGGGAAGTACTCGGAAATGTGATGCACTTCCTGTACCCCTCTCCAGAGCTGTGTGTATTTGTTGGTGTATGGTGAAATGTGCATTTTATAGTGAAGCCATTTTAAAAAGGGCAGCCCAGAGGTGAGGAAATAAGTTTTAACGTGCCCAAAGACCTCCGAACCGGCGCCATTTATAGTTCGCTCTACGTATTCTCCTCTCAAGCAGCTTCTCCGCCGGTTCGGGCAGCGGTCGCTCGTGTGTCATCGTTGCGCGGTCCAGTCCGGTCCCTTTGTTGCCGGTGGTGTTCTTAATGGCGCTCCCGTTGGTGATAATAAAAGTTTTTCCACCCTTACACACCCACCGCAGGGTGCCGAACCGAACCGGCTGCTAAGTGTTACCAATCACCGGGAACTACTGGCCAAGTGTGTGTTGCAACTGGCTGGCATGCACTGGGATATGGCAAGGGTGAGGGTTTCGGCTTCGCGACGACAAGTCAGCCACCGTCTGTGCGTGTGTGTGTCGCTCTCTCTCTCTCTCTCTTTCTTTTGCTACTTACTCTACTATCGTTACACTTCTTCATCCCATCCCCCCTCCCTCCCCTCCTCGGATGCAGGAACCTTTTGCGGGAGCGCAATTGCTGGTCAGAGCAGCCGTGACCGTCTCTTGAACGTCTTGGCCGGTGAAGAAAAGTTAGCCAGACCCGGTGAAGGGAACTCTAAATGCAGTTAACGATACAACAGTGTAACTTCATCTGTGTTTGCTTTGGAAAACAGAAGCATTAGGCAGAGAGAAAGAGAGACAAAGGAAATGCGAGATAGCGACACACTTTACTATATGTATGTGTGTGGGGGTATGGATGGCGGCTTCTTGCTTGATTTACTGCATTGTGTGTGCATCTCGTGTCCGTATGCTCGTGTTCCGGATCTCCGTGTTCGGTGCTCGCGCGGTGCGCTGGTCAATTGGTCTTTGTTACGATCTGAATGAACCTGATCTGGCAGGATCAGAAGAGGGGAGGGGAACTGTGGCCGGGTGGGAAATTAGGAAGGAATCTGGTTTGTGGTTGTTCGCGCTCCGATTGCACAAGTGGTTGCACGATGCAGAAGATGCGCTCGGTTGCTGTTGGTGTTCTCCAACACCGGAGTTAGTTCCTGGTATCTCGCGTCATTGGGGCCCCTAAGTGAGACGGACAGCAGCAGCACCAGCAGCGGCTGCACATAGTGTTCGCAATTTGGTCGATTCATTGCACTGGAATGTGAAGTCTTAGCTGTTGGGTAGCGAACGGAGGGGACTTCAAGCGCTGACATCATGCGCGTCGCCGGTCGCCGCCGCCGCCGTCGCCGTCGACACAACACCGTTTTGTGTTGCACCACCCATGCATACAGACGCAAAACGGGCAACGCTGCAAGCTGCACACACCTCGGTGACCGGCTCTGAAGTTGTGTGCCGAAGTGAAACATTTCGTCTAATTGAGTTCGAGTCAATTAGTCGTCGTCGTTGTCGACCGACGAGAAGACGCTCGGTTTGAGAGAAAGTGCACCCGTTCGATGTGCACTCGAAGTAACTTTTTTCCTCTCAAGACTATCCACGTACCTATTCGGCTTTGTTTTGGTGGATTTTTAAACCCCCGGAAAAGGGTATTTTGGCACAGAAAAAAAAGGGAAGTGGACAAGAGCGTGTTTTTGCATGATTTGGCTTTTCATTTTCATTGTCTCGGGCAGATGACAGAGGGACTACACAAACATTTTCCTCTAAGCAACATGTTTCCTATGCCTTTTGAGTTCTCCTCTGTCATTTGATGGCGATGTTGTCGATGATGATGATGAAAGTATGCGACGGATGTGTGAAAGAGACGACAAACAGCGCGAAGGAAGTGACTCGGTCGGCAGTTTGCTTCTGCTGGAGAATGCGGTTAGCGCATACCAAGTTGTGATCCGCGAAGCATCGGCACTTAGGATCACCAACACAAGCGAAGCGGTCTCGTAGCATGCATGCATTGTGCGTATGTGTGTGTTGGTGCACGGGCACGGGTCTCTAGAAAGCGGGTCTGGAATTCTATGCGCCCCGTGGCCGTGCCCGTGTGTGCGTGTGCGTCCGCTATGCTCGCTTTAAATTCTCTTTCTCATCACGCACTAGCTTTGGCTCTCTCACTTGCTCTCACTCACTCACGCTCGGTTCACCATACATTTCTCATGGCTCACTACGTTGTCGTGGCATAGTAAGGTGCGGTGCGGAATGGAACTATCGTTTTTTTAACCGAAAACATAAAAGATTAATGGTTATAGTGTTCTTTTCTGACCCTCTGAACGTTGTGTGAAGTGATGGAACCCCTTAATAAAAGGGCTTTGGATAGTTCCAATGCTGCTAAAGCGCTTGCGTGGATAACTGAACGTGAACGCGGGTGAGCTGATCATCTCGCGTATTGCTTTACCTTCTCTTCTCACTTTTCTCTCACCGACTGACCGTTCTTTCTCTTGGGCGAGCGGTGCACGTTTGTTTATGCTCGCCTCGGAGATGTCAGCCACCGTGCCGTGGACGAAGACGAAGCATAATAGGGGTGGGATTGGAAAGCGGTGCCAGTAGACTGGGGTAAAGTGACGTGTGCGCACACGAAACACCGCAATTGGAAAGATAAACATCCCCTGTGCTGGAGGTTTTAAGCACGAGAATAGGCTGCCGAAGGTATCCGTCGTGTTGTGTTGTGTTGTGTTGTGGCGCAACATTATTGTTTTCACGTTCCATCCTCACCACCATCATCACATCATCAACCAACCCAAATGGGACGCGAGTCAGTGAGCAAATGAGTGAGTAAGAGAGAGAGAGTGAGAGAGAGAAATAACAGTGGTAGTAGTAGAAGTAGTGGTGATGTGTTAGTGTGATTGTCCGCGAGTAGTACATCCGCGATCATCATCGTCATGAGAATCATCGTGAGCTGATGATGTTGTGTCGTGCCGCGTAGCCGCTTTTCTGTGCTGGACGACGGCGATGATGACGATGACGACAATCACGATGATGATGATGATGATGATGCTCCATTATTACCACTACACAGAACCGGCACGAATAGCGAGTGGGAGTGGGGAGGAGAGTTGGAGCATATAGGTGAAGGTACTCCCCCTGTTTCGTTCGGTTCGTTCGGTGGTATGCGTGAAGATTCCGCGTACGCGATCGTCGAGTCGTGGGGGTCGTGACAAACTGCCTCGCGATCTGTCCATCCAGTGTTGAGCTGGCCGTCGGCTCGAGAGTGTGGAGTACGAGAGAGAAAGAAAGAAAGAGAGGAGATAGAGGGAAAGACCGTGCGAAAAGGAAAGAAATTTAGCGTCGTCGTGGCAGACGAATAACCAGAAGAAGCTTTAAAATACAACAAAAAAAAACCGTTCAGTGGTAGTTTAGCGTGTTCCCCAGAAAGTTGTGATATTCTTCGGGAGTGATTGTGGTTCGCGCTGTGTGGGCAAAAGTGAGTAGTAAATGAGGGTGGCCCTTTTTGTGATGCCGCTTTTAGTGAGTCCGTAGTGTCTGTAAACGGAAGGTGCGCTTGGGCTTTATTAGTTCTGCGAGTGCACAGAGTGCAGAGTGGTGAAGCGTTGTGAAGGTGCAATAGAGAAGAGACGCATCACACGTGAACCTCACCTCCCCTCGTAGTAGTGAGTGAGTGAAACGCATGTACAATCAATCTGGGCACTATTATTTGCGTTATGGTTACGTTATGCTGGCGATGCTGTTGTTTGGTGGCCTCGTTTCTGTTGGTGGTTGTTTGATCGACTCACCATCGATCGATCTGTTTCTTTTCCTTTTCACGTTCCTCCTCCTTCTGATCAACTACGAATCTTCTAAATAGCGGTTCCGTTGTTTCGTTGATCACCATTCCACCCTGTTACTGCTGCTGCTGCTGCTGCTGCAGCAATCGAACGATCGGATTCTGCCGTGTGTTGTGTTGTTCGTTGCAGGCTAATTGGGAAAAAGCCGGAGAACTCCGCACTTAGTTAGCAGCGCCGAGAAAAGACTACGGTGGATAATTGCAACAATTATTGTGCTTTGGTTTTCGACTCTCCGTCTCCTAGGGTCGAAAGCAGAGATGCGGGCCGAAGTCCTGCCTGTTGGAATGTAGACCACTGGGGTATCGTTAAGTTCGCTCCATTCGATCGAATGGACGTCGAATACTTTCGTTTTCTTCGTGTATAAGATGCGATTTTCTCGTAGCGCCTCTGTTTCGCCGAAACGAGTGCATGATGAGGGCTTGGGTGGTCAGTTTCGCCAGCCTCTTGTGAGGAAGTTGACCTCTTCTCTCATTTTCGAGTGACCCTCACGAGCTGCGGTGGTAAGACGAATTGAGTGAGTTTCTTTTCGCTTCGTTTCGTTTCGTTTCGTTTGGACAACTCTCGAGCGAACGAAGTTTTCCCCGGGATGTGGAAACAAATCCCGGGGAGTGGGGAGACGAGGAAGAAACACACAAACTCACATACTGCACTATGTATGCACCGAGTACGCCACGGGCTGGTCGGCTACAAGTGCATCACCATCATCGTCGAGCAGGGCGGGATGTGAAAGCAGCCATAGCCATTTCCAACCGTAGCCGCCGTGGCCCGCTGCGTGCGTATGTGGCCACGGCCCGTTGCGGCAAGCCGGAAGCAAGGAAAAAGGCAATGTGAGAAGAGACTGCAAAATGGGAAACGATGTCAAGCCGGAAAACGCCTGGAAAACAGCGTGCGCAGCGAGAGAAGCGAGGGAAAAGATAAGAAAATAGGAGAAAAGGGAGGAGGTGGTTGCTGCTGCCTTCAGGCAGGCGCAGCTGAGGAGAATGCATATTTGTGCGAGCGTGTGTGTGTGCGTGCGCGTGTCGGTTGATGCAAGAGAATGCATACAGAAAAAGAATTTAAATAGAATCGGGAAGCAAAAAAAAAAGTCTTTTTTCTGTCTAATGCTTGCAGTCTGTCTGCAGGGCCTGCTTTATCTCTGATCCTACTGCTGCGCTGGGTGGCTTATGCCACGCCAGGAAAGGAATGCCGAAAGAGAATGTGAAGTATGTGACTTTTTTGTTGTTGCTGTTTTGCTCACGAAGCAGCGCATGAATCACGCTAGTTGTTTATTGGAAAGATATGTTTTCTGGAATGGTTCTGAGTTCATAACGATATTAGGTGGCGGTCCAGCTTCCTCCCGCATTTCACTCCACTTCGCCATCTTTGAGGCAGTTTTGTTAATGGGGGAGGTGTGAGCAACACACGGCTCGAGGATGTTTACCCCAGATGCTGTGCCGATCATTATGCTGTGCACAACACAACCGCTTTCAACCAACCGTGTTTACATCAACAATGTCCGCCCGCTTCTGATTGAATCTCAAAAATTTCGGGGGATTTTCGGTGATCGTCATCTTCCCAACGAAGACCGAAAAGAGATCAGTGGTTACCCTTGCTCCCGATCGAACATGACAAAAATAAAAAAAATCGCTCTCGCTCTCAATAATCTGCCCCGGCTTGATATTGATTTCGAACATTTTCGAGAGATCCAGTACGGACGTGGTAAGGGGCAGAAGGTAGTATTCGTAGCAGTATTTCGCACAACCCTCGCGATCGCTTCACGCGGTAAATCACGAGTTTTTTTTTGTAATTTTCGTTTCCCCAACTCACATCTGGGACACGGTGTTTCTGTTGATAAGGGAAAAGGAACAGTTTCGGGCAATGTGTTCGGGTGTCAAAAGTGTATCAGCTGTGGCTTTTGTTTCACCCGGACTGGGTGCACAAAAGCGTGGTTTCTTGCTCGGCTCGGAACACGGATTCAACTAGTGGTGATTCTCGTGAGGGTTTTGTTCTTAAAAAATTGGAAATAAAATTGCTTACGGAATCGCGTCACTACTAGTTCGTGCATGCATCCATCCCTACGAGCGTAGAAGATACTAGAAAACCTGCCATTCGAGAGCGATGGAGAGAGAGAGAGAGAGAGAGCGTACACGGCGGCCATGTGCCACGCTTTTGCTCACTGTTGGCTGTTGGTTGTGAAATTATGACTTTACACCACCGGCTCCCCTCGCTCGGTGCGCGCTATTGTTGTATTAAGCCGAGCGGTGGATTTCAGCCGCCAAAGCTGCCGATTTATGCTCCACTCTCTAGGGCCAGCTCTCTAGGCACCAGTGTGTTGGTGGTTGGTGCGCAGCGCGATTGTGGCATTTAAAGATCGCAAGGAACAAGATCGCAGCGGGAGAAGAGAGAAAGGGTAAAAGAGAGCACGGGGTGGTGAACTGTTGCTTCATTGTTGTATTCTTTTCTTAACCAATTTTCCTATTAAATCGAAGTCATTCATGCAAATTTCCGTGGCCCCGTGGCGTGTGCTCCATCGTGCGCTGTGTTTTATGGATAAGAGCGGAGAGAATGAGAGAAAGGCTGAAGGAAGATGGAGGTTGCTGTCCCGGGGTGGGGGGTGAGCGAAAGATTATTGCGACAATGGACGACCCATGATGGAGGGTGGTGATCATGATCATGTTTCTGGTACTATTTTTCTTCGCTCTTGTTTGCGTGTGTGTGCTGGTGGTGGTGTGGTTCAATGTAGGCTAGCAGCCCGCTCGCCTTCTTCGCTCTCGCGGCTCCATGAATCATGGATAGCATCATTGCGGGTTGGTGTGTCTTAGAAGGGTAAAAGTGAGCCTTTGCCATCGGCCATTCTCTCGCCATTCCTCCTGGGCGCGTGCCCAAACTTTGGTGGAGGCAAATAGTCTGTTGATAGTTTCATTGTCGTTGTTTCTCGTCGTGTTGTTGTTTTGTATTTGCACTGTGTTGCTCATCGACCCAACGGGGAGGAGAGTGTGCAATCTTACAGACCTCCTACAGGCAATGGCAAGCAAGCCCGCCGGTCGTCGTCGAGTGTTGTTTCTCTATTTATTTAGTGTTGGTTGGCAGTTGGTCGTGTTGCCGCCGTCGCCATCTGTTGTGTTGTGTGTGCGTGACACGGCACACACACACACACACACACATACACAAACCACCGAGTGTGCAGTGTAGTGGTTGGAATGCGAGAGAGATGATCATTGTTTATGGGAAGAGGGAGGGGGCGAAAGAGGGTACATTGAAAGGGCGAAGATTGGCCGCGCGGAACAACGACGACGACTCGGCTGTGAGATGAACCAGAGCTCGCCTTTCAGTTTAAATCGGAACACAACACCGGAGCGGTTCGGCGATTGTTTGAGGTGTGTGTATGTCCTGTTGCCACATTGACTGAATGTGAATTTTAACATTCACCGTGCTCCTCTCCTCATCCACCTAGTGAATGTGTGTGTGTATGGCAGTTATGAATGAATCTGTTGGAGTTTGTGTTCAAAGCGGATGTTTTGCAAAATCGTCAAGCGAGAACCAGTCGAGTCGTTTTCCAGATGGAAAACTGCCCTAGCTTACCTTCTGGTTCCTATCTCTTACTCACATGCGATGATCGCAGCAACCCGTGCCATTATTAAAACACACTCCTGTGTGTGTGTGGCGATGTATTTGCATTTTAAAGCCGCGGGCTCTTAAGTCGGTCAGCAATTTTGTTTCGATGTTGTTTTTCGCTGGCGAAGCAATAACAACGTGCAGCAAGCGAAAAAAAGCTCTCGAATTGCCGGTGTGTATATGTGTATGTGGTGTGACGTGGGGGAGGCGTCGAAGGAAGGCCACACGCAGAAAACCAAAAGGAGAAGGAGATCGGAGGAGGAGGAGCGTTGGCGAGTTCAATAAACCCGGCGCGCACGGCGACGGCGGTGGTTGAGATTTCGCCAAGTCTTCTTTCCGCGTTTTCAAGCTGTTTTGTTGTTGTTTCTTCAAGAAGAGCGAGAGAAGGAGAAGCGAGGCGCACGCTGCCACGTAACTGTTGCGATTTTTGTTTTTTTATGTTGCGACCACATATGCTGTGCCAGCAGCGAAGCAGTGGGGGGAAAGGGTAAAAGCTCTTGGACCTCACTACGGCGGTGTTGTTCATGCTTTGGAAGAGAAAGAAAAATGGATTTTCAATGGTGGCTGGAATGGCTGCTGCGCTGCGTGTGTGTGTTTGTGTGCAGTGAGGAGATGGCCGAAAGATGAAGGGAAAAGTGGTGAATAGATTGAAGAAACGAAAAGGAAACAATATACAAAAAAAAAGCATTCAACACCCCGACCGAGATAAACACCAATTGAGTTACGAGAGTAACACGCAGCTACACATACAGTTAGCAGGGGTAAGTGGGTGGGCGGAAGGAGGGGTGCGTTTTGGCCTTTCGAAAAATCTCCTTTCGGTCAGCTTTCTTGCAACTTGCACTATTATCCATGTAGCGTGGCGCATCTCCGCCGCCCCGTAGTGAGTAGTGAGTGAAACGAGGGAGCGCGCGCGCGCGCTCGGCTATGCAGTAAGTTAGGAGTGAGCCGATCTCTTTCCTCTACCCCCAACCCCTCTCCCCTCCAGCTCCCCCCCACACTTCGGTCCCCTTGCTGACCCCATATACGCACACACAATACAGTGTGCAAAAAGACGGCTTTTGGAGCGTAGTGTGCGGCGATTGTGTTGTAGGGATGGCTAGAGCATCTAGTTGGTGTTGCTCCAAGTGTCGCTAGTGGTGCGGTTTGGCTCGGTGTGTATGCGTGCGTGCGTCGTTGAGTACGGAATCACGCTCCCCTTCTTCTTCCTATTGTGTGTGTGTGTGTGTGTGTGTGTGTGTGTGTGTGTGTGAGTGTGTGTGTTTGTGCTGCATGTTCGATTGTGTTTATGTATGTGTCGTCACCGTCGTCGTCGTCGTCGTCGTCAATGTGTTGTGTGCTGTTTGATTAATGCTGCCACGTTTTAAGTATTTTCCACCCGGTGAAGGAGGGAAGTTGTGTTGATGCGAGGAGCTTCCAGGCCGCACTAAGTGCAAGTGCGGTGTGTGTGATGAAGAGCACTGCACAGATGCAAGTGGGGTGGGAGAGATGCAACTATCCAAAAGAAAGAGAGAGAGAGAGAAAGAGAGAGAGGGCTAAGAGTTGTGCGGTAGTGGTTGTGTGCGGCTAAAGCACATCCAATCTCACTCGCTGGCTGTGTGTGGTGCTATGGTAACCAACTATCGCAATGCAGATG
>JXWZ01013708.1:0-25358 GCA_000956215.1 Anopheles farauti No. 4 | reverse complement strand
GACGACCTGAGGTTGAGCAATGTAATTTAACCATTACCGTTTGTGTGCCGTAAACAGATTCCGTTCGTATTTTTAAATATTAATCTCAGCCGAACAAGGTCAAGGGAAGGACAGATACTGTAGCTTGTTGCAAACAAAGCCTACTATCATAATAAAGGGATTAAATAACTATATTCTAGTAAGATGGAACTGCTTGTATTGCTATATGTATATGTCCGTCCAAAAACGCTTCAATGTCCTTAAAAAAAACAAATAATGTTGCTACTTCAGCATGGCTTGCTTTCGTTAGTCAAAAAAAATCTCCTGTCAAAAGATTCAATTTAGCACAGCCAGAAGCCACTACTTTGGCTAATTATTCTGAAGGTCAAACTGGCAAAGAAACACTAGCAAAGGTTTGCTTCCGGTTTGGCATAAACGTGGCTTTCAGACATACCTCGTGCCTACTACGATGACTACGCACCACACCAGCCATAAAGCATGAACCGATTCCCTTATCAACCATAAACACCCGCGTCACAAACACATGACGATTGCTTTGTTGCCTCGTACGTTTTCCTTGTGTTTTGAGCGCAAACAGTGTTGCTTGTTTTTTTTTTTCATTCCCCCATCGGCAGCAGCAAACAAAACAACAAGCGGCCAGTCAGTCTGTCTAATCGGTTCCCCGTAGCCGTAAACAAGTAACTTCCCCCTAGAGACGGTGGTCGGTCCGACGTCGTGCCAAAGGTACCACCAAACCACCACCAGATATGGTATCGCAACCAACGTCAACCATCGATACAGTGAGCGGCGTGTGTGTGTGTGTGTGGTGGTGCGGGTAATGGGTGTTCGTACATGCTTGCATTCTTATCGCCATAGCTCATCAAACGCACACGGGACGGGCCACGCGGAACGAGCGATTTTTTGTGGTCACAGAGACTTACTCGCGATCGACGACAGAGCAAACCAAAAATAAAACCCCTGCGCGATGGGTTTAGGTTTCCCCGCGGTATCGTACGCTAGAGGACGCTTGCGAGGACGCCTAGACAGGCTACTGAGATCGCCGATATGTATGTGTCACATCGTCCGCATCGTTGATAAGTCGTCTACATCTCACCCACTTAGCGCAACGGGCAGATAGTTTTGCTGTTGGGTTGCTCGTCGCCAACGATGTTAGCCGTCGACACGGGGAGGAGTAATATTGATTTTTCTATTCGGATACACTCGAACGGTACGAAATCCCAGCATGGGTCGAGTTTCGCGTGTGACGTCAAACATACGTCTAACGTCATACTTCAAAAAACAGGTCGTCATGGAGATCGCACAGTCCGTCCGAGTCTGTTTGTACACACTTCCACAAAGCAAACAAAGAAACTCGTGCAGTACCGTCAACGTAATCCAGCGCACAAAGACCTGCATTCTGTTGCATCCCGAAATACCACGATCTGTTCGAACGCTGTTGGTATATTCTTAGTGCATACATAAATATAGCTAGGAACCTCGTACCAACAGCGCTATGGTATCGTTTTCTCCGGCATCAATCTGCGCTGTGGGGAGGATGTACGCTTCAGAAAGTACATGGAGTGGGGGCCTTATTGCTTGTTTAAATGAAACGAAATACACCAACCGTTCAAGCACATCGGATGATCTACCGATGAAAGCGGTCGTTGCGCGTTGTTTGTATATTTTACAGATGAGATGACCCTAGAAAAAGGGAAAAACCCTTTTTACGATGGGCTGTGTAGAGTGTTGTAAATTTGAGCTTCCAGGAGAACAGGTACATTTATACACCGGTCCGGGGATCAAACCATCAAGCCATAAAGTACTTGAGTTCCTGCCGTCCCGGCAAACACCAGCTAGCTTTTATCCGATCCTCGGTTGAATCCTGTTTCGAAACGTTTCGCGCTACCTGCACACGAAAGGAATTATCTGACATTCTTTACAGCGGAGCTAATGTTCAAGGCAACACAGCTGTAGCATGCATGTGGAGAAGTGGAAGTTCTTCACTACATATTAAATAGAGCTCCACAACAAGTCCGGTGACATTACAACGTGACCATCAGATTTAATTGATTCCCAGCAGTGGTCGGGTGGTGGGGAAGAACTCGACCGTGCTAGGCTGTGCTTGGAACCATCGTTTCTAGAGCGCGAAACAGACGGCTGAACACTTGCAAAAAATCCGAACCACCGTCCGTCACCGTGACGAAACGATTGTGGAGTCGCCAGAAAACGTGCCAGGGTCAAAGAAAACACGACGCGTGCATGCATGCATGCATGTTTCGTGTGTGCCACCACGAATCCTCCAATACCCGATGGCTTCGCTTCTGCTGCCATCAACTAATTCGATGGTTTGACTTTTATGTTGTTTTTTTTTCTAGCGCGTCTGTTGGCTGCAACGTGATAGCTGTTGCAAAAGAACGTCCAAAGGGAGGGGGGTCATATCCAAAAGTCTCACTTTTGAGCATGAACACCACTGCCAGAGGCTGCTACGATTTGGTGTGTGTCTGTGTGATTGACAATCGTCTCGCTTACGCATTGAAGTTTCTAACCTTAAGTGGCAACCGAAAAAGACCACAACACCCAATAATCATATGCATGGCGCGGGAGTGAGCACGCGCTTGTGGCCTCGACTCTGTCCATTGACTTGTGTTAGGAGAGCGGGAGACGGGGTGGTGGGATTGAACAGCGAGATTGTTTCTAATGGTAAAGACCATGGTAAAGTCTCATACCGCATCGATTATCCATTCGCTGGGCGGAGGTGCTACAAAACGCTAGCTCAAGAGCGTGGCCATCGCGTTAAAAAAAGCGTGAATGTATACGATGAAAAGAACCCCTCTGCTGCTTTGTTTGTACGGGACCACAATGCAACGAGCACGTTTCGAACACTTACGGTAGCAGCTACTTGACACACGTAGAAGCATGTATTTCTTTCCTTACCAACACACCTGTAGCGGTGCAGTTACAAGCATTTGCCACTTTACCTATGCTTAGCGCGAACAAACTATTTTGCTTCTCAAGAAGTGTTTATAACGAACGCTTTTGCACTGATGGCACGTTCTGGCTGCTTGAAAAAGTATGAATTCAACAACTACACTTGTAGTCAAGCTGCAAACGTGAATCACTCCAAGTAGGCTGAACCCAGCAACGATATCTCCGTAAGCAAGCAATGCGAATTGAAATGCACTATTGCTTCAAGTAGGTTGATACTCCATCTGACATTTGATAAGATGACGTCTGCCCAATTCCTAAACTCAGTGTAGACGACACAGAACGTACCGCCAGAGTTGGTGCTCTGGTGAAACTTACATTCCTCATTTCAAGGACTTTCGGATGGTAAGCATTCCATGATTTATTTCAACTCAACGATTAATTGTTTAATTGCGATACTCACCACAGTGCTTCAGGGTTTGTAGCTAGACACAGCGACATCCACCAGACAGAGACAGGTATAGGTTCTCTCCATCCACCATACGCCGAAGTCCACCGGCTGCAGGGAATGCGCATGCCATGCTCATCGGGAAACGCGTGTTGGGTTCGTTGCGACAGCTCTTCGAAGGAGACAGCCGTGAGAAGATTTGTGTTTGCACCAAAGGCAAATATAGCAAAAGCAGCAAGTGTACATAATCCTTTCATCAAAACATTTGGGTGTGGATCCCATGGCTTGTGGGTTGGGATATAGTGGGGAATTGATTTTTATTTTTCATTGCCATGAGATCCGGAAGGGGATACAGAGGATATTGGGAAGGAAGAAGGGATTATCGAGGAAAAGGATGGCCAAAATACTAGGGAAAAAGGAATGTAGGAGAACAGGATGAAAGAAGGGACGTAAAGAAATTTTCTTCTCTATCGGTAGTATATAGCATTTTTTTACCGACAGTGGCATTTCAGTTTGCTCTTTTCTATTTGTTTCGAAATAGCGCACCGATTCGCGATTGCACTCCACCGGAAAAGTGTGGACGAAAAGGTAGGGAAAGTCGTGGAGGCAGGCGGCATCGGGGCTACGATTGTTTGTTTGTTTTTTTTTTTTTTGATTGTGGTTGTATTCTCTTTTTGCGAAGTAGAGCATATATGTTGCTATTTTTTGTTGCTTTTTGTTTTGCACTCTACTTCGATCTTTTCGTACAAAATTGAAAATGGAAATTTTACAACTGAGTATCGCTCTTGTTTGTTTTCATTTCTAAACACTCACCCTTCCCTCACGCCTTGCGCGCAAGGGGGAAAGGGGGACCTGTGCTCTGCTGCTGTCTTCTGCCTTTTTGTTTTTTCCTATTCTTCTCGGTTTTGTACGTGTTACTTCGCTTGTGTGTCTTCTGAGCTAGCTAGCTAGCTTCGTGTCTTTTTTGCTCCGTGGGCAACCACAGTAGCCACAGCCAACCGCTTCTCGGATTGTGCCGAGCACGTTTTGCAGACGGTGTGTTTATGGGCGAGGGTTGAGGGTTTCAGAATGCGTTTTGAGGCCCGGGCGTTGGGAAAATGGTGTAGCATTAAAGCCACATTTTTAACTTTGCTGGGCATTACACCTTCCTTCACCCTAACCCAAATCCCAATCATAACCGCGCGTGCTCCATCCTCACAATCCCAAGTCAGCGGTAAAGCTAGGTAGCTGCCGGTTTGATGGCCCTCATTCGAGGAGACGGCACGATCCTTTCGGTTTAATAGAAGTGATCTTTCTAGAAACGGATACGGTGTGGTTGTGACTACAATATGCATGACCGCAAAAAGGTGTGTGGGGGGGGGAATCGAGTCTATGTGATCGTTTTATGGAAAGGAAACTAAACGTTCTTCTACAGTGGGGCCAGTTCGGTTTACGAAGGTCTTTCGAAATGCCTAATCATTTTCGTTCAACCTCCACGCAGACGTGTGAGGTGTTCGTTAAAATTAATGCCGAACCTCAATGCGGCGGGAGGATCTGTCACGCAGCAACGTGACGACGCTCGCGCCACACATATTGGCCAGTTGGACTTCTGATCTGCAAGATTGAATTTAGTGTACATTTCAGCCGATTATTATACTATTATTATTACAAATCACTAGAAACCGCGAGCGTACATACATGTCTCCTTCACATCCCTTTGTCAGTTACACATGCTTCTTTATAACTATACTTTCTCGCTCTTACTCTTGCTCCTTCTTTCTCTTTCTCTACATTGATTACTCACTCACTCCGGGAAAAGCATACGCGAAACATATTCCGCTGCGCGGTCCATTTCATTTTTTGTTCACTACTACCATGCATTTGTTTAATTTTGTAAATTTGACATTGAACTTTGGAGAAATAGTTTCATTTTTACCATAATGTTGTGTATGTATGTGTGTTTATGTATTTGCGTGACGATTGGTTTTACCGGTGGTTTAACTCGGAGATGCAGGCACGCGAGACACAGTTGAGAGCAGCAGGGAGAGCACACACGGTTCCACATTAAATATGAACTTTGTTATTGCTGGGGAACAAAACGCCTACTTATGATCCAAAACGTGTTGTGAACTAATGTACAGGCAAACCGGACGGTATGTCACTCCTTTTGCTAGTAAGGGTACACGAAGGACCGTGTATTTAGAATTTACAATATTTCAATCTTTAATTTTAAAACATTAACACAGCGGAATATCTCAATCTAATGCAGAAAATGGTTGAAAATTATCTCAATTCAGGAATGTCTATGCGTGGTTGCTTCTCCTCCTGCCGTGTATCCCCTTGTGTCACGTACCCGAATCCCAATTGTGACCGAAAGGAAACCATACCAATGTTGTTGTTGTTGTTGGTTTTGTGGTGGTGGTGGTGGTGGTGTGTGTGTTCACAGTTTAAATACTATTTAATGCCAGCGGATGGAGTGAAGGAAGGTGTAGTTATTTTTCTTTTCGATACAATTATGGTGAGACAGAAGGGTGAATGATGTCACGATACCTTCGAAAGAGGGGAGATGGAGGATAAGAGTGAGTGAGTCGTGTATGTATAATTGTTTTCCTGCTCCTCTACCGCAGCACACAGCAGCGGTTATCTTCTGTGGTGATTAACGACGATTACCACACACACACACACACGTCACAAAATCCATCCCACCCGGACAACCAACCCCACACACATTATTCACACATTACCGGTGACTTGAGCGCGTGGAGGAGAGCGGGGGATGTTGTGTAGTGTGTTTGTGTGTGTGTGTTTGTGTCTGCGCGAGCAGATACATTTTATCCTGTTTTCAACATATTCATCCCTATCGCTGTTTGCACTCCTATTCTCTTCTATCTGCATTATATATATATAAAATATGATTGCAATGATGATCAAGTATAAGTTTTACGTTGTAGTGTTGTTGATTTTCCTTGTTATTGTTTCATACGTTTTACATGGCAGCCCGCGCACTACTGTCTTTCCCCGATCGCGAGGCCGACGGACGGCGGAGGGCACACGCGCAAGCTCCGCACGCATTCGCATTCACACGCGCAAGCTCCGGCACGCAGTGTTAACAGCCACACTACAACACACACCTCCTTTTTGGGGTTAGCAAATTACAATTTCGCTTGGCCAATGTGCTTGTAGAAACCGATGGTTCCTTTCACTCATATCAAAACCATTGTTTGTTTTTGCTTGCCTAAACGTCTCCTCTTCTTTTCTCTCGGACGATGTTAACACACGTGGGGCTCGCACGTACGGACGGGCACACGATCGTGTGTCCTTGCGTCATTACGCGGACCGTGGAATAGACAGCGCGAACCTTAAATCAGTTAAAGGGGATCACAGAACAATTACAAACATTTCTAATTCTTGATTTACTGTTGTGTTTTACCGCATGCGCTTGTTCGCTGCTGCGCTGTTAGCATCTTCATCAGCTTCTTTTTCTTCTTCTTATTCTTCTTCTTCTTCTTATTCTTCTTCTTCGTCATCATCATCATCATCTTATTCGCTCTCGTTTGCACACTGATATCAAATCATTTAACTTTACACATTTTGTTGTCGGAAACTCCGGACCGGCTGCTGCCTTACAGCGAGACTTTCGTCTTCGTCCTTTTGTGTTGCAATCGATTTACATCTTCCTCTTCTCCTTCTCATGCTTAATGTTTACTACACCACTAGCAGTTTCAATTTTAACATTAATATTATATTTCTAAGACTTGTCGGTTTCTGGTTTTGTGTTGTTGTGGTGTCGTGTTGGCGGCTCTTGCTGTTGCTTCATTTGTTTTATACTCGCAATGCAAATACCTGTATTTTTTAGTGAGAGTTCGGTGCACGTTTCCGGTTCCAGCTGTTTCGGCTGTCTTTAGAATGAACGTCATCCAAACATCGTCATCGTCGTCATCGTCTTCTTCTTCTTCTGTTGTTCTTGCGTACGTTGTCTGTATTTCTTAAAGTTTATGCTTAAAAGTGGGTGCTGTGGTTTGTGTGGGTGTGTGGGTGTGTGTGTGTGTGTGTGTGTGTGTGTTTTCCTCCGTTTGTTTACCATTAGAAACGTGTGAGTTTGTTTGACGACAATGCCGGTTTTTGCCAGGGGTAGTCTTCTACAAAGGGCGGATGAAAAATCGCTTGTTTATCGCGCGGCGAAATTGAGCTAGCCAAAAACATCAATGAGATGCTACTGCTCCTGCTTCTGCTTCTGCTGAGTTGCTCAGTTGGTCGCGAAACGAAACAAAACCCTCACTTTTCACTCTCCCACCGTCCCAAATCGTTGCCCTTCAATCGAAGGCAATTCATTCCTGTATCCTGCCGGGCCAGTAGTACCTACGAAACGGACTGTTAGTTAATACTTGGGGTCACTCTAGTCACTAGCGCGAGCAAAATCGTCAACCGAACAACCGAAAGCATGTCATCGCTCCACCATCCATGAGCCAATGCTGGTGCATCGATGTGGTGTGTATGTTATGTTTTCGATGTGTGCGTGTTGTTATGGATCTTGCCGCATTCTCGCACGCCGCCAAACATTGGCGTTGTGCTGGTGTTTCCGTACACCGAACACACGAATCCGTGGGCGTGAGACCTCCTCTTACAGCAGCTCTGTAATATACAGAACAAAGTACTTAAGGTTCTAAATTCTAACAAAACCCATAACGAGGGGGAGTACAAATGCTTCATCCGCTTCGTAGGCACGCTGATCCGAGGACACAACGGGGACATGGATGCGACGCCGAGGGATTCGCGCACAAGCGCCTTCCTTCCTTACAACACACCACTGGGCAAGTCTATCAAGCAACAAAACAGCAGCAGTACACTCCCATGTGCAATGTTAGATAGGCTCGCGCTTATACTGCATTAATAGGCGAGTTTCTCCATGAGAACCAAATAGTGGCACAACCGGATAATTCCTTTCAAAATGTCCCTTCATCCTTTACTTGCTATTTTATCCACCTAGTAGTGTGTGTGTGTGTGTATATATAATTGGTTTGTTATTGCCCATTCTCTCTTTCCTACACCACGCGCGCGTGTGTATCGTCTCTCTGTCTCTCCCTTTCTTTGTAGCACAACACGGCCGGTAAAGTCGTTGGGTTTTGACGCGCATCACCGAATATGATAGAATAATTCTTATCCCTCTGCCCGATTTATCGAATTCCTTTCTGGTTCTAGGCTTCTTTCACGCATCCCACGATCGATCATCGCAAACGAAAAGAACCTTTTAGAATTTATAAACAACAAACCAACGGGGGAGAAAAACACAAAAACGTACACAAATTCTCAATGCCATCAGAGTTTGTGTGTTGGGAACCGATGATTGCGAGGGGAAGTGAACGATTTGCTTTTTTTTTTGTTTTTTTTTTGTTATTTAAATATTTTTGTGTGAAAATTATCATAGAATAGTAAGAATGAAAGAAAGGAACATAAGATGGGCCGAGAATGAAAGAGTGTATAGAAGTGTGAGCACGTATGGTTGAAATCATACGATCCGCTTCGCAGCGGAAAGTGGAATCGTTGTTTGTCAGCAATCTTTTCATTACTAAAACACCTACTACGACACTGGGAGGGAACTGTCTTTTCACTCACGCGTGCTGCAGCGATACGGAAAGGAATTGGAAAAAGGTGGTTGAGAAAATGGTTTATTAGCGATGCCAGATTCAGGTACCAATTGGGTTAAAAATATCGTTTCACAAGCCAGCTTCTGCTGACTAGCTCTCATTTGGCGGGACACAATGACGACGCTGCATTTCTCGGATTGGAACAAAATTTCGAACGAGCTGCCGCTGCCGCCGCCAAAACACTATTGATATGTTTTGTGTGTAGAGGGAAAGAACGAAGGAAGAAGAATAGAATAGAATAGAATAGGTAGAAGAATAGATGAAATGAAAAAGAAAAATCATAAAGCAATGATTTTAACGTATAATAAATAGATATTTTTGTACTTTTTACGTATCACTCCGCCGGCAAGGGCAATCGGTCTAGACAAACGGTGATGGCATGGAGAATATAGTGACAGCGTTTGTGGTGTGTTGTTGTGTGGAAGAACCAATGACTCTCTTGTGCTAAGCACAGACCGAACCGAATCGATTGCCAAAAATAAGAAACTATACCGCTACGAGTACTTCAGGAAAAAATACAGGCAAATAATTATTGTCCCGCATGAGATATATCGAGATGTAGATGAAAGAGAATGCCACAACGTAAATTTAATTGTATAGATAATGTAGATATATAAAAAACACAAATTATGCTTATGATCGGATTGCTAACTAAGGGAGGCGTCCTTTTGGTTTTGCAAAGGGAGCTCTCCACCACCACCACCACCACCACGCACCGTACTGCGGAAGCAGACATTTCAGACGAGCTGGACCCGCAAAGACCAACCATCACTAACAGATTTTTTGGGAACATCCCAACCATCATATCATGCCAGACAACCGCTGTCGACTTTCCAACAGTAGGGTCAGGTTGATGAAATTTTCGATATTGCCGTGAGTGTTTCCACGATATCCAAGCGACCGTGGCCACTCGTGCGGTCAATCTAGGCGTCCGAACAAAAGGTCGTCTTAAATGTGCATGATCCGTTTCCGTTGCGTGTCTTCTGTCAAACGTGCTTTCGTTTCCTCGAGCTGTGTGTGCTGCCGGTTTACCGGTACAAGAAGCGGTGTTTAAAAACTCTCAAGCGATTGTAGTAACTGATTTTATCCACGCGATTCTGATTGATCCAAGATGAAGTAAAGGACATTTATCGCATCCAGTCTAACGGTTTTTCCAAGAAGACCACGAAAAGAGAAGTCAACAAGAATAACAAGGAGAAGTCTTTCCGGAATAAAAGTAGGATGGAATTGGACCATGGATTTGTCCATGGAACCATATGGAAAGGAGGTTTTACTAGTTAGGACCTGTCATTTCTACGAAACGGAGATGAGTGATATCGATGAAAGAATGGTGTATTCTGTGCATATCGACTTCGGTGATATCTCCCCAAATACATGGACGGTAAGTGATTGGATCGTATGATCCGTAATACAGGTACAGATGGTACCTTCTTCATTCCGAACTCCTATAGCTACATCGCGGTTAAGGATGGCAAGTTTATTGAATAAGGTATTGGGAGAAACAAGAATTCGCACCGTTTGATGCGCAATAAGGACAAAGGAATTTTTGTTGGAAACATTTCCCTATCAGGGGGTGGTGACGACCTCAATGAGATGTTATCACGTATGAATATCAATAATGTCAAAACTAAGAAGGGTAACAAGCAAGGAAAGGGAGCGGATTCAGTAAGCCGCGAATTGCTGGACTAAGCTGGAAGCTCGGATATTACACGACCTTTTTTGCGAGGCGTTAGAATGGAAATCAGCACAGTTTAGGACTCCTCCCATTCCATCTTCATCTTGTTTCGGGTTCCTTATTTGACTAAAAATGCTTCTTTTACTGCTCGCTTACAACACACACACGCAAAGGAGCGCGCGTTCGCGACCCAGAGTGGTGGTGGAACAGCTCCCGAGGAGCAAAACCGACGCATTTCTAGTCGCGCAATCAATTGAGATCTTGTGGACCGTAGGCACGATCTGCACGACCATGCACACACGTGTGAGCGGTGGGGCAAGGGTCGGCGATGCCTTTTATTTATATAAAGTAGAATTGAAAGTATTGCAATCAAGAAACTAAGACTAAGAAAAAGAAAAATAAGAGAAAAAATAGGATTTTATCACACTTCCCAACGATTTTGTTTTTTTTTTATCGCTAGGATAGGATACTACTACGAGACGGGGGGCTGGGGCTTTTAAACGACAGAGAATGACTGAAGTCTGGTTCATTTGTCCATTCGAAAGAGGTTTTGAAATAAGCTTTTTTCGCGAACTATTGACGAAGGTTGGTGAGGAAGCTAGAAAGTTCCTACTTCAAAAAAATAATTTCTTTAAATATTTAAATCTTCTGAAAAATCAAACACCTATCCTTGTGACCATCACCCTTTGTTCGTGTGGAGAGGACATGTCCCAACAAGCGTATCCAGATGAAATTGCACTTGAAGAACTATGAGCTAATTACTAAACGATTTGGAAATCATTTTTTCGGTTTTTTTAATGAACCACACAACTCCACTCTTCATTCGCGCGCGCACAGCCCTTCGGTTCCAATCGGCCTCCTGCATAAAATAATTACAATCGATACTTTTGATTCGTTCTCATGAGAACCTAGCGTAGACCTGACTCGTGGGGAAATGAAACGAAAACCGGCGGCACCGGGCACCTTTTGGCAAACACACACCTCTGTCTCTCTGCTGCAAACATCACAAAATCTCGCACCCGTCCACCAATGATAGGGGACGGAGACAGTAGGACGTTTCCCTGCATGTAAACTGTGAGTGTGTGTGTGTGTGTTTGTATGTGGTGGCTGGCATCTTAACCTAGAGTTACTCCCTTCTCCTCCGTTGAACGTTTTCTTCATCCCTGCCTGTTTGTTTTCGAATTAGTTTTTAACACAGACGCACAACACACAGGACACCAAGCAATTAGTAATAACAACACTTAGTGCCAATGCATGCGAATTTGCGATGGTGTGGTGGTGATGATGGTGGTTGCGGTGGCGATGGTGATTATGATAATGGTTTCTTCTTTGATTTTTGAGGGATTGAATTTAGCAGATCGTTTGCCATAATTTCTACCAAAGATCTACACAAACATGCTTCCATCTTTTACATCTGGGTTGTGGTGTGTTTCTTGAAATACAACTCGAAACAACAACGCGAAGCAAACTTTTTTTTCACATAATCGCACCTTCACCAAACCCGAAGGTGACGCCATTCGAACGTCCGTGCTAAGAGTTGTCTGTGGTTCTAATCGTAGAATTTCTTCACTCCTCTGCTGGTGGTCCCACCACACTCACACGATATTATCTAGGTAAAACATACGGATTAGTGTTGCTTGAGTTTTGTACTTGCAATTGTTGTCTCTACTACCGTTTTTCTTCACCCACCGCGAACTTATTTCGTCACCACGGTTCAGTAAATCACCAGGTGTGAGGATGCAACAGTTTCGCACCACACGCACCCGAACACACCTTGCGCGGACGTTTACAAAAGTGCGCCGTTTTCATCTCTAACGGATGACTTCACTAAATTTGACCAATTTCGTGCGCTGCTTCGTTCTTGAGAGATAATTTGGAATTTGACCGTATTACCCACATCATAGCTGGAGAAACAAAAAATAAAGAACCGATTTACACTCAGTAAAATCAATTCGTTGTTAAAACATATAATTACAGAAATCGTACGAGCACTACAGATCGAAGCATATTTTTGAGCTTATGAAAAGTACTATTTGAAATTTTAAATTTGTTTCTGACATTTGTGGCCAAACTTTCAAACGAATTGATTTAAAATTGAAGTAAAAATGAACTCATATATTAGGCAAAATGTGATCCGAAGAATAACTTTCAACAGAATTATATTGGTTAAAAACAAAAGAAATCAAGGAAGTACTGTATCCAGTGAGAAATTTCACACCTTCGAACACAAAAAGAAAGAAAATAAATGGTGATGTGCATGATCCGCAAACGGCTGCACTGGTTCTGAAGTACAAATACTCTCCAGCCACTTGAGGTTCGTCTAAGCCATACTACTCCATACCTCCATATTATTTCCCATCGATACTGGTAAACGCACGTAACTAGACATTTCTTGCTGTTCTGTTGTCACCTCACACTGACACTGCTCGACCAAACGGGGCAGAGATCTTCCACGTGGAAGCAGATCCTTCCATATTCTCACCGTTTTCGTGTGGGCTAAATTTGTCGCCTCATCATCATCGTGTTGATTTGTGTGGTTTTATTGGTTGTTTGTACAATTGAAACTGGTTTAGTCCGCGTCGCCGGTCAGATATACTAAACATCCGTGCGCGCGCGCTTACGCGAGCCCAGAAGGTGTTTACGTCACCTACCATATTTAAGCTTAGAAAATCTGTTTCTTAAAATTCAAATTTATATCACCATTTTCTTAAAAAGACAAAAAATAAACAACAATCCATTACGCCAATCGTGTACGTATGTGTGTGTTTTTGTTTGAACACACCCATCAACGTCGTTCCAGAGGACACAGTTCTAGAAGATACCCATGCCATACAGCGTCGAAAAGATAACGAAAAGTTTACTCGTTTACCAAAAACCTAATACTTCGGTCGACATGGAAGAAAATATGTGGCTTCGACGAAGAAGAATCCGAAATAAAAACGATCGAAGCCCAAGGGTACATGAAATTCTAGTGATGAAATAATAGTACGAAGAAACTTGCTGCAAAAGTTAATTTAAAGTAGAGAAAAGTTTGTAGTTCATTAAAGGAAACGATGTGGAGCCCCTTTTTGGAGGATAACCTTGCATGACTGCCATGCCTGCATTAGAAATCGCCAATAATAATTAAGAATCCAAATACCTTACGAATGTTAGGTAAGTGAGAAGAATATTTCTACATCCACCCCATTCGCACAAACGTCCGTGCCATAAGTGGCGGAGTAGTGGTTCGAATAAAAAATAGTACAAGAAATTCAGCTGAGAAACTAATCGTCTGGCCAGTCAGATAATACCGACCCCGTATCACATGCTTGGCACCAAAAATCCATCTTTGGCGTACGAAGTACACCGAGCTCAAGTACAACTACATTAAAAAAGCACTATACATATAGGAAAATATCTTATGAAAAAGATAAAAAATCAACAATGATTTCGCGTGCGCGACTGCACCAGGAGACGTCTCCTGTGTACATTTTTATGCAGGAAAAGGCGACTACGCACTTCTCTCACACACACACACACGCTCACACACCACCATTGTCCATTGTCTTCCCTCTGCTGCTCTCGTGCGTCAACGAGAGGCTGAGTGTACCACAGGGCTCTCTACCCCTGGGATAAACTGCGGAAAAAATGCACATTGCAACCACCTCCTACCCTGTTACGATGCTTTCTACTAGCGCTACCACACGCACGGTATGCGTGTGCGTGTGTGTGTATGTGTGGGTGTATTGTTTGCTAGTCTCCTGGCCTGAACTGATCCTCCTTCGGTCAGGAAAATCCACACTATGGTGACGGCGACGACCGATTCTACCTGTGTTAAAAACAAAAATGTTGTGTCCAATGTTTGTCGTCCCCTAATACAGTACACCCACGCGTTCTGTTTTTGCTGCTGTGGTGGCTAACTTCCACTGCTAGTGGTCCCTACCTCCTAACAAACCTTCCATTCCTGATTGCGTCCTAAATAATTATCCTCGTCGTCCGTTTCTTTTATCGTAATGGATCGTTCAAAGTAAAAGTAATAACTTCATCATTATATACCAAAAATAGGACGCTCGAAACAGAAAAAAACACATACTCTTAAGGATTCCTTTACATACGTACAAGTAAGACTATTACGCCCTCCTATATCTCTCGTCTGTTTTTGCTGTAGCTTTGCAACTGCTCCTACCTCGCACTTTGTCCTTTCTCCGGCTGCTGTCGATGATTCTCCTTCACAGCACATCACCACCGTTTACAGCTTTCGCGATCAGCATTCAGCGTCGAGACGAAGATTACGAGATTGTACTTGAACACTAGAGATGGCGTTTCCATGGGTGAAGAATGACTGCGATCATTGTCGCCATATGCGTGTCTCATGTTAATGCACGCATATATAGAACTTTCGCTGGCAACAACGGCGACGACCGGTAACACACTAACACGTTTAATGACGTTTCGACTCATTCATTTGCTTTCCAACGGGTGCGCCAACACGTTGACTGCACACACTCGGCAAGAGGTTATCAAAAGGGTTCAGAAGCCTTTTTCCCGCTTTACTGCATCATCGTCTTCCGCGAGACTTAAGGGGAAAGATAAACTGTCCCCCACAGCGCACGCATATGTTTCTTGTGCTAGAGGAATGACGGAAACGGGTTCAATCACACTCATTGCTGCTGCTGCTGCTGCTGCTGCTGCTGCTGCTGCTGCTGCTGCTGCTGCTGCTGCTGCTGCTGCTGCTGCTGCTGCTGCTGCTGCTGCTGCTGCTGCTGCTGCTGCTGCTTCTGTTGACTTCTCCTGCGACGATTGCGTTTCCGTTGGTGTGTTGGCTTTCCATCATCTGCTCGTGTCGTTTGCTGTTCATTACTGCTTCCAACCATTGACGAGATACTCGTTATCGCATTATCATCATCTTCCTTCTCACCACCATCCACTGTTACCTCCGTCGTATTCGTGCACAATGTCGTAACTGCAGGCTCAACACTGACGCTACTGCTACGACTGGTCACGTTGCTGTTGCTGTTGTTTGGTATGGCGACGGCAGGCGGTTAAGCCTGCACGTTGAGAATCGTTTTCAGGTTGTTCGTGAAGATCGCGGCATGACGATTGTTTGCCTTGGCCGCAGCCGATGCGCACGATTTCATCGCCTTCGTTCGCAGCCGTGTCTGCTGCTGCTGTTGCTGCTGGTGGTACTGGTGATGATAATGTTGCTGCTGCTGCGGCTGGTGTTGCTGCTTCAGTACACCGTTGATGGAGGACGATCCTGCCGCCCCCTTTTTGTTGCCGGCGCCACCAGCTCTGGTGGTGGTCGTCGTCGTCGCCATCATCATCATCGACGAGAAGGAACTGCTAACGGCGCTGCTGTTGCTGCTGGAACCGCTGCCGCCACCAATGGTCGTCCAGTGGACGGGTGGCTTCGGCAGCGCGGTGGGTGCGGGTGCATCGTAGCACTTGCTGCCAGCAAAGTGGGAAAAATTCGGTGGGGAACCTGATACAGGTCCGCCACCGGTCGCACCTCCCACCGGCGACGACATCATCATCGGGAAGCTGCTGCTGCTGCCGCTCGAAGGCCCATTGCTGCTCGGGCTGGAGCGTTGATTAAAGCTGTTTGAGCTGTTGTTGCTGCTGCTGTTATGGCGACCACCACCGGCTACTCGTCCACCCGTTGGTGACGACGATGGTTGCCTCTGCTGCTGCTGCTGTTGTACTATCGGTATTGCGTTGGACGAGGTGACAATGCTACGGAAGTAGTTCGCACTCGGTGACCGCTGGCCGCGTCCTCCTGCTCCTCCGCCGCGTTGCTTACCACCGCTACCACCATTATTTCCACCAGCGTTTGCACCATACTGCTGCTGCTGCTGTTGATGTTGCGCCGAAGGACTCAGCTGCTGGGGACTGTGGTTTTGGAAGTATCGCTCGGTGTGGCTACCACTGCCAGCATTCCGGCCGTTTCGATTGTGCGAGTTTGTCATCGCGTCCACAATTCGCTCGCTCTGTTTCGCTCTATTGTTCCACTCTATCAAAACGACAGCTATGGAGTAGTCTCCTTCTATCTCTCTTTCTCTTTCTCTTTTTTTTCTCCTCACAGCTCTCAGTTTGGTTATCCGATTTTTGCACTTTCACTTTTACGTCGTGGCCCTGTTTCTGCCGTTACCTTTTTTTTGCTTCTCCGCGCGCCCGCGTAACACCACACTATTTACACTTCTGGTGCGTCACACACACACACATCACACACGATGGGCATTCGGAAATAAAAAATATGAAAAATTAATCTCAGGAACCTTTTTCGCATGCCCTCACTATCTGCCGTCGTTTCGACTTTCTAACTCACTCTTTTGATGTTGACAAAAGAGATGAAAAGAAACGTGCTTCGTTTTTTGTTCCTTTCCTTTTTTTTGCACCAGTGTCTTCAACAGTTATACACAATTCTGCACACCCACTCAGTAAAAGATAGTAGTGGCAAAGGGCTTTTTACTACCGAAATTTGAATCAAAAATATTACCATTAAGAAATGCAAGTTGTATAGCATAACTTTATGGCTTCTTCGCCGTGCTAGCCTGATCGATTTCCTGTTTCCTCCGTTTTCCGGAAGAATGGCAATTGCACCTACGAACCGTTTATTGTTCGTTCACACGGTGCCAAGCACGCAAACGCAAAATACACACGCTGGTGAAGATAATGTACACACTTTTCTTCCTTCACTGGGTTTTACGCTTTGTCAACGAAAAAATCACACAAAAAAGGCCTACGAAACCTCGCACCGAACGTGTGTTGACTTCGAGCGCTGCGTCACTTTACCGAGCGCGATTCGCTTGCTATCACAGAATTGAACGGAATAAGTAAAAGCCACCACCATTCGCTACTCCACACGAGCACACCAGCTATACTGCTCGCAGTTTTCCTCCTTTCCCTTTGCTTGGGCTTTCTCTTCGCGGCACATCGGTCGAGCGAATGCACATTCGACGCTGCTCTGCACACTACAGCTTGCACACAAATGCAACACACCGTTGAGAGGGCTACGTTATTGCTTCTTTGCGCTCGCTTGACGTTGTTCTCGTCGTCGTTGCTGGTGCTTGTTTGCCCAGCACGGTTGCTATGTGCCGCAGCTGCCGTCGCTAGCTTGCTGGCTCACTCACTCTACAGGGTTGTTGTTGACCCCGTTTGCCTGTGCTACCGCACCACTTTGTGCCTGCGCTTTGCTGTGTTGGTGAGATCGCACACTACCCCCGCGAAAAGGACACACACACACACACCGATGCTTGCTCTCAACAAACGGGAAAAACGGTTAATTTTCAACCCCACGGAGCGATTACCACGGTTGCCCTTTTAAGGGGGTTGCTGATGAGCCCACTTCACATGAAGGTACGGGGAAATGATATAGTTCTATCGTCTAAATAGTTCTACCAGCTAAAAAATAACACTTTGATCGCGATTTTTCCGTACGCACACACGCAGCTCGTCCATAAGCAATTTCCCGTACGAAGATGCAATAATGCAAAACGTAGCTATGTGCGCTGCGTTCTTTTTTCCCGTCGGAACACGATGCAACACGAAAACGGTCCTGCCTTTTTCCAAACGACTCTTGGACGGACGGGACACTCGTTAACGCTGATGGTTCACGGTAATCGCAATTTTTCTTACAATTATTATTGGTGTATATGTGGGCCGTTGTCACACTCTGTAAACGAGAGAGAAATTAAATTATAATAAACATACAAACCAGCCGTTTCGAAGATGAGGTTAGCTAACACAAGAGCTATTGTTTTACAAAACCACAAAAGACAAAGACTTACGAAAACAACCTCCAATTTATGTAACAAAATATGTTGCAAAATGTGTGGTTTCTGCGAGCAAAATTGTTTCCCCTTTGTACTTGGACGACACGTACACCACCATGCGTACGTACGTGTGTGACGTCGTAGAAACTAATCGACAAGATGGCGGCCGTCCATACGATACAACGCAATAGACTGTTTTTTGCCTTCTAGAGTGGAACGCCAATTAACTATTGTGCAAAAACTATGCTACGGGGAGGGAAATATACACCTTCCACCTAGACACATTGGTGTGAGTGTTGTAACACAGCCCCACAACGGACGGTGAAATCGAAAACCTCGATAGAAAAAATAACACCTAGTCACGTAGCCACCATTCGTTGCTGTGGGTAGAGCCATGAGAGGGGAAGTCCAGGGTCATGCTATGGGCAAGGAAGCAGGGCATTGTAAGCTATACAACACTAATGATATACATAGTTTCACATTTTACAACGCATTCAGTGGTTTGTACATAATATTTCCGTTTTCTTCCAAAAGACGCACACACAGTTGGCTATGCATCATGGAAATTAACACAAAGAAAAGGGAACGTGATTTCTGGAAATTTCCAGACAAGGTAAACTATTGTAATTTAGGTTTTTTGTTGCACTTACGGAAAAAGGATATTTTCCACTTAACGGCTTTTCCATGCACTCTTTCTTGCACTTCTTTCCTTCCCGAACTTCTCTTCCTTCGTCCGTTCACACACACACGACGTGGATAAAATAAACAATGGCGGATGACAACTGGTGTCGTCGTCAAAATCGTAGTTTTATTTTCCAGCAATCCACCCAGCCTCCACAGTGGCGGAGAGAGAGCGGCTAAATTGAGCGAGTTTACGAGAAGAAGCGAGATGCAAGAACATGAAATCGCCTACAAACGGACTCAGGAAACGCTGGTCGGCCAATTGTGCGAAAGAGACGCAAAATGAGAGATGTTGTATAAGAGACATTTGGCCACGCACTACGTACTGATCGATTGAAAAGGACAAATAAAATAAAAATATTCACATAGAAATCATGTTTGCAAATAATTTTCTTTGATTTTTTAATACAAATAAACATTTAATTGCTTTTGAAACATTTGCTGTGAGTAAAAAGATTTCGGTGCATTAATGAGTATATTTTGAACGAAATCAAAAGAAGAAACAATTTTGAATTTGATTCCTTGGCTAAAAAGATGGTTTTTACAGTCCTTAATGTTTCCTAGCTTGATAACTGCAAATCTCCTAAATACCTTGCTTAAAAATGCACTACTTTAGCTTATTATAAAATGGTAGACGTTTACTAGAATCGCATCGCCCATAGTGGCACGAAGATTGCCGAACTTTTTCGAATGCACGAAGCTTGAATACTTTTTCGAAAATGATTCCGAACCAAAAAAATCGTAATTTGTAGACTGTTTGACAGAGCACTTTCGGGACAGAGCACTTGACAGAGTTTTGGGACAGAGCACTTTCGAGCCGAAACAATATTTACTTTATTTCCAGGGTACATCCATTCCATAATACTAATGAATACTTTATTTCCAGTTCCACCCGGACTATTTCATTTGTAAGAATTCCGAAGCTTTTACCGTAACGCCATACAGATTAGCTCAATTGAATTATTTTGACATTTCATGTCTAATTGACGTACCAGTTGCGCGCTTTCTATAAATTTGAATTCATTTAGTCGGTTGTACTAAATCTTTTTAGCACAAATAATAGCGTAACAACACACTATTGTAAAACCATCTAGAGAAGAACAAAAAGGGATATATTTATTGTAATCTAAGCGATAAGTACCGAGAAACTAGTTCCGTCTTCCAAACGCCTGTATCTAAAACGCTTAAAAGTTCACGTTTGTCCATAGAAATCCCTGCATTTTTACAATAGTCAGCAGTACGTTGGTTATTTTAATGTAAACACCATTCGGATGAGTTCGGTTTATATTTACATACCTGCAATCGATCTCTACACACGAAATCAAACACTAGTGCATCTTGTGTTGCTTCTTTTCTGATGAAAGATCTGAATTTATTACTTCATTGTTTACCAATATATATATATATATATTTACTTTTATATATACTCGTATTAATTATTATATATATAAACTATTGTTTTGTTTGTTTTATTATTCTTAACTTTATCGCCGCCTCAGCTTACGGCACTTAACATACTTTCACTCGAACATTACACCTCCTGCCGAACATTCATCAAGTCGAGTATAATTTTGCGTCTGTTGTATTAACCACGCTTCTTCGCTTCATCTCTTCGCGATGCACGTAATAAGATCTCGCCTTTCTGCAAGATTTCTATTTCGATCTTATTATTCTGTTTACCTATGTTACATATGTCACAGAGTCCGCTGTGGAACAGGAGGGAGCGCAGCGTTAGCAGAACGCACGATAATTCAGATAATTTCCATAACAAAAAAAAAGAACCAAAACGCTACGCGCCCTTCTACCGAATCGATCTACAGCCTTCATGATGTGACGAAACTGCTGCAATTGAATTTCACTCCTCTCGCTCTTAACGCTATTGTACATATCCTTCTTTTTTTGGTGAGGTGAGATCACCTTCTGCTCCCGCTTGTGTATCGTGCAATTTATTTCATCATCTGTTACTGTAGCATTTCTCTTAGAGTGCACTTGTTTGATTGCTGTGATTGAGATAAAAGTGTGAGTTGCGTTTGGTGAGTTGAGTGAGCTGCAATCGTGAATACATCATGCTTACGCGACAGAAAAGTTGAAAACGAGCAACAACATAAAAACAAAACACTTGAACAATTTGATGGAATTTTATAGCTTCACACATAAGGTTTGTCAATACCCATCGTGAAATATTACATTTTGTTTACAATTGAGAATGATTTTAGCTTGCACAGACAGGGGAGCGAAATTCGTTGCATCTGATGTCAAAAAATGGCGCGCACAAAAATCCTGATTTCCTGGCCTATTGACATTATATTGCCTTGTTAGCTAGCTACAGAGGGGGCGAAAACACAAACTCGATGTACAATACAGTATTTCACACGAGCAAAAAAAAATGGAAAGAAACTAGAACAGACCAAAATTTACATTTTCTATCAGTCTACGGAGTGACAACGAAAAGTAACTAAGCTTTTCTACCTCAGCCGCCTTCGATCCCAACGAACCGTAAATACCACTAGTCCTACATCACTCACACACGTGCACTTTCGCACAGCATAACCATCTAACTTTTGAAGGAGTGTTTTCATATCAGACCAAATTGCTTGTGATTTTCGCTTTACATTTGAAGAATAAATCGATCGTAAAAATGTGCTGCTGTAAGCATCTCACGCCGAACAGAATTATACGGAACGCACGAGTTTAAAAAAGAAAAGCAAGCACACCATTATTGCGACTTTTTTACGAAAAATTTAACCAATTGTACAAGTAAAAACCCTTGAAGGCTCTTTTTTGTGAAAATTCTGCTGGTTGAAAATGTCTGAACTTGAAAATTCTCCTATTTCTGTCACAAGTGATTTTTTCTACATGAATCATGTTATACTTCATATACAGCGTTTGCCTCCATTAAAGAATACTTGCCTCATTTACTGCAAATTGTAGAGCTCAATCTCATAGATTTTCTTCACAATACGGTTGCTCTTCTGTGTTTAAAGTATCTTATCGAATACCAAACGTACTAAAGTAGTTATTCATTTGATTAGATTGAGCGACACAATTTGCAGAAAGTGTTGACAATCTTCAGAAAAAGAAAAGCCACGCTGTGTACGTGTTTGACGTGTGCACATTTCGATAGGGTTCTGCTTGAAACGGAGCGGCACGCGAGTGAGTTTGCAAACTGAACCAAAACCTATCGTTGCAATGCTTTGTTAAAAAAAGGGTGCTTATAACGCACATCAACTCTCCGGCCGTCACAATTTGTCTCGTTTTGCATGTTCAACCAGTATCTTTCGCTAATTGTTACCCTTATTTCTAGCTGCCTCCACATACACTGATGCTAATATTCGCGCCACGCAAACTCTCAACAAATTGCTTTCGAGAGTATTTTCTCATTCACACACGCATCATGCACTCTCTACACGCACGCACACACATGCATCGACGCACACTTAAGTCTAGGAACGTAAACGATTAATCGAACCGAACGCATCTTTAGAAGGAGAATCGGGGTGGCGAGTCCCACTCTACCGCTTACCGCCCCAAGTGTTCGCTGTCGGATATTGCGATATGCCACTACCATCACCACCACCACCACTACTACTGGCAGGAGACAAGAGAAGGTATGCTATAGCTAGATATCGCCATCATCCTATCTCCACCTTCACCAGGTGATCGTCAATTTTCGCACGGAAGAAGCTAGGGGAGATGGGGTACAGTTGCTTGATGGTCATTTGTGACGACGTCCTTTGAGCAGCGACCAAAGCATCTACGCAACATCCGGCAGCAACAGCATCGTTTCCACCGCACTTAACCATCCTCCTTCGGCGGCGTAAACCATCCGTTCTTTTCGTGGATTTGCACGAGCGATTTGAAACTCTGCTGCGCTCTAGCTAGGCTGTACTGACCCTGTGAAAGAGACTGAACTTCGATTAGTGGCTGTGCGTGAGGCAGGCATTCGAAATAGTGAAATAAAAACAATGTAGTACAATTAATGATTCTTAATGGTTCTACATTCGTGCAAGCTGGATTGTATGCCGGCCTACTAGATCGAATTTTACTACCATAGCTGATTAATCGCGCCTTGCTAGGGAGAGTCGGTTTAGATCGGCGACTCCACTACTCCACACAAAACATGCCATAAACCTCAGTGGCAACCTGCTTGAACGATTTCGAAACACGTTCATTGCACAACGAATGTACGCGGTACGCCATTTGCCATCGTGCTCCGTACCAAACACGGACACACGTACACGAGCGAGTGCTTGCACACCTACACACCGTTGCCAGCTGTATTAAATTTCTCACCTTCGTCGGACCGAACTGTATTCGTGCCTTGCCCTTGACTAGTGTTGCCGCTATTTGCATGATGACGGCCTCCACGGTGTAAGCCGAGCTCCAGCCTTGCTTGGTGAGCAGTTCCATGCAGATGGCACCACCTATCAGAACGTAACCGCCTGCAAAACACACGATAGTAGAATGATGAGAGGTACGGCGATACGTACGGGGATGTGTGTTACACATTACCGGAAATGACCGGATGCACGACGCGCACGAACGGTGGCTCGAACGGGTACGTCTCCTTGAACATGATGTTCAGCTGTATGCTGTCCTTGCCCTCGCGCTCCTTCAGCAGGACCAGATCGTTGTGCAGTGGGCTGTCCGGGTCGACCGACATTAGCCGGATGTTCCACTCGTAGATGGAATCGTTTACCAGCTCTATCGAGTACATGTTATTCTTGAAAGAGTCCGACCGGTAGATGTCGCGCAGCTCCTTCATCAGTCGATCCGTCGCCTGCACCGAACCGGACACGGAACCCTGTGCATTGACGAGGAAGGCAAGAAATGGGCGCGGTTAGTAACGTTCGGTTCCACACCGATGCGAATGGGCATACGAACCTTCAGATAATCTTGCCGCTGCGTTTGTCTTAATCTTTCCAATGTTGCTAGGTGTTCTACCTCCATTTCGTCTTTCTAAAATGGGATGTAAACATGGTAAAGTATTAATTATCACCCAGCGTCTACATATTCTAGCATGGAGCGTGTGTCGCGGGAAATATGTCCACAACAAACCAGACACACCCCGCCCAATTCATCAACACAACACACTGTCCCGGTATATAGGTCATTCTGATAAGAATCTGCAACCCGCGCGTCCGCACGGCAATCCACCAAAACACAGAAACAGCATTGAGGTGCGCTTTCGAAACCGAAACCGCTTTCCCATGATGGGATGTAACAATGCACGCGCATGTGGCACGCGCAGGAGGTACTTAGAGTGCAAACACGTAAGAATCGTAACAACAAACCAGACAGTTCCGCGGTTGAAGGTTGACTCCACTCGCGAAACCACCGCACCGCAACCAACCAATATGCTGACGTGCGCGTACGTTATTATGTGCACTTTTTTTCTTGCATGCAACAACAGCAAGCATACCTTTGCCGTGCTGCGGCCATCGTCCATCTCGAGGGGCAAATCCTCTTCGCCTTCACTCTCCTGGTCACTTTCGCCGACCACATCCTCGATATCATCACAGTCGGAGTCGATCTCATCGATCGCCTGTTGCTGCTGCTGTTGCAGCTGAAGTTGCTGGTGTTGTTGCTGCGCTTGTTGCTGCTGGTGCGGAAGAAGCTGAGGTGGTAAGCCGTGCTGCTGCAGATGGGCGGCTGGGTGTAGGTGATGCGCACCGGCTGCACCACCGTTCGGCTGGAAGGCTTTCTTCAGCGTTTCCAGATCGGGAGGTAGCGGAACCGTATGCTGCCGGCAGAGTTCGCGTAGCAGTATGTGTACCTGGAAGTAAAAAGGGCGTGTGAGTTATCTATGCTATTGTTTTTTTTTTGTAACCAGTGTCTTACCTGATTTATAACATGATTATCTAGTCCTTTCGTATTCGTAAGTATTTGTACGGCATTGCTAATACTTGTGTCCTCGCTTTCGGCGAACCATACTGGTGGTGTGGATGGGTATGTTTCCTAGAAGAGGCGGAAAAGCAAAAGTAAACAATATTAGTTACTTAGTGGGAAATTGTGTATACTTTGCCAAGCTTGCTATGATCCTGTATGAATGTTTCCTATAACGCTTTTAACGCTTCCTTTTCATGATAGCATGATTATGAAAGCTTCGCGGGCGGCCCCGTGGTGTAGTGGTAGCGGCGCTGGTCTTCACACGACAGGACCGGTACCATGATCCCATTCGGACCGTCTCCCCCTAGCGAGGAGTGACTAACCAGCTATGGTGGTAAAAAAATTAGTCTAGAAAGCCGGTTAAACGGCAGGCATGACTTCGGTCG